>OX579635.1:24651573-24806115 GCA_951230915.1 Antitrichia curtipendula
ATACTTTTAAAATGGATTTTGGGTGCTTGAACAACGACACCTAAGTTGAAAATTTTTCACAGATGGGTTACCGGTTCCAAAATGCATGTATCACTAACACAAAGACTAAAAATACAATTAATTCTTCATGAAAAAGGTTTTTAGAAGGATAAAGGTAGTTCTAAATTGTTAAGAATTTAGTTCTTGAATTGAAAAATTCCAACTCCAATGGTTGAAGTGTTATAAATAAACAATCTACATTCAGTGCTTTTATTTTTTTTCAAAAATATTGAAAATTGAGTTAAGTAAAGGACTTCAAAGTTCATTTATCATTGGAGATTCCATAAGTGCCCACAAATTAAAATTATATTCATAACTTTCATCTTGTTAATCAAAATGGAATTATTTAATCTTTCCATGTATATATAATTCTAAGAAACCAAGTTCAAATCTATACTTTTTTGAAAAGTGATTTTTTGGAGTTGCTTGCCGAGCATTAAAAATTATATATCATGCTATAACTTTTTACCCATGTAGTCAGAAGTTATGAAAATTGTTGCAAATTAAAGCTACTCCTCAAGCACATGCTGTATAAAAAATTTAGAGAAACAAAAATAATTTTTTTGCCCCAAATCACTATTTTGCCAAAATCATAGTTTAGTCATTTAGGAGTTAGATTTTTTTTTTGCATATCTAACCATGGGATCTTGCACTAGACTAATATTAGAGGTCTTTAAAATCACCCTTTTCAAATTGATTTGCAATTTCCAAGAGTTTGGATTCATGAAATGTTCTTTTCAATAGATTTTTATTGAAGAAAAATGGAATTTGGCTCTAGCTCAAGTTGTTTTGTGGTTTTTGGACCTTTGTGGAATTAGTTTTAAACTTTTGAAGTTGAAATGTATTGGTCACTAAAAGCATTCACCTCTTGAAATGCACACTATTTGCACATTGATGATGCATTGAGTACAATATGTACCTTTGGGTTAGCGGATGCTTTTAAAGCCTAAATTATTTTAGTATTTTTTATGTTAGTTGAACATGTATGGAAGAAATTTCAAGAATTTTGACCACACAGATTGCAAGATATTTGTGTTTCAAGTGAAGAAAACATTCATTATTACTTGCACCTTACATGACTAAATTTTTTTTGACTTTGAATATTTTTATTTTTTGTTCTACAAATTTTTAATTAAAATATTTTTATATTGAAGAATTGTGTTGAAAAATAAAAAATTTAAAAAGATTTAATTTTCATTCTTATAAAACTTGTTAAGTAGAAGTAGGTGCAAAATTGAAGGAAAAAATAAGTCATTCATAGCTCTAAGGTGGAATTGAAATACATTAATTCCAATAGTGAGATTGTACTAGCAATCAAATAAACGATGTGCAACTTTTTGTTTTGAAAAGTTGTGAAAATTGAATTAAAAAATGAATCTTCTAAATTATTTTTTGAAAAAGATGCTCTAGTTGCCCAATAAACAAGACTCTCTACAAAAAAATTCTTATCACTTGTGAAAATGGAAAGAATCAAATCTTTCAATGAGACAAATTTGTTTTATATGCAAAATAGAACTTTTAAAACCATTTTGAGTTTTTGTGATTTTTTTCTATTGCCTAGCAAACTCCATTTGAACTTAGGAATGTGTAGTCATGTGAATTTTTCAATTGTCTATTCGCTTTTTCTAGTGTAAATAGGAGTAGCTAATAGATTGTATTTCCATTGGACCATGATAAGTTGGCTAATAATCGGTATAAAAGGACAATTTACAAGATTAGATATCAAATAGGCTAAATGAAAAGATTTGAAGTAGGGCAAGTAGATAGGAAGAAACTTAAATGAATAGACATGTCTTTCTATTACTCCCACTTGACATTAAATCTAGTTGATTTTCTCTTTTTTCTCTCTTACGTATCCATTGCAATTAGAGTCATAGTTTTCTTGAGTCAGCTTGTATATAGACAATATCAATAAAAATATTTATAAAAAACAGTTGGTATGTCTTGTTGGTGTATTGTAATTTGTGTCAATTTGCTAGCTCATAAGTGATGAGCAGTGTAGCAAATTGTCAAGTAGTTTGCACAGGTGGTGCAATCAATTTATAGTATTGGCTTGCAGGTGGCGAGTCATCTTCTTATCAATTTGGTACACAGTAGTGTGCCAAAGTTTAAGAATTGCTCGTCGATTTGTTTTTATAGAAAGCAAACACTCTAGTTACATTAAATTTGTAAGGGATTATTTGTCAAGTCATTCTATGGTTGGTGTAATAGTGAAATTAAATTGTCTACATGTCAAATTAATACCATTCAAATTTGTGTAGCTTTAATTATGTATAGCTTAAGCCACAACTTGACACCTTTTGAGTCTTCCATGAGAGAAGAGTTCCTAGGGGTTGAAGAATTGAATTATGTAAAAATTATACTACAAAATGCATAACTTTTGGGGGGGTCATTTATTGAAATAAAAATTATATTCCTAATAAATAAATGTGTTTTTCTATCTTCAAAAAAAATTCAAAAAATCTTGCCAAAAACTAAGATTATAGGAACCTATCCAAACCTTCAGGTGTCCCCTAAGGGACACTTGGTGCTGTAGGGATTAAAAAGATAAGATGAAAAAAATAGCTTTATTTTGATATCAATACTAATATCATGATTACAATTTACTTAGTGAAAGTTTATTAAGAAAACATTCTATAGGTTTTTAAAAAGTTTAGTGCAATATCCAATGATTGGAAATGGGAAAAAAAACTACATCATTGTTCTTTGCACCACAAATGGCAATTTTGGAGTGGTTTGGGGTGAAGTGCATTCCTCAAAATTTACACGCTAACACTCTAGTTAACATTATAATGAGAAAACAAAATAGAATGGGAGAAAAAGAGAGGTCACTTTGGAATCCCATTTTCTTTCAAATTATAGTAAAAAGAAGATGTACACAATATTGAAAGTATGAACATTAATGTTGAAAATATTCATCCACTTTTTGTAATTTTCAATATTGAAGGAATTACTACATACTAGAAGAATACATAACATTTTTGAATATGAAGGTTGGGGTATTATTTTTTATAGTGGTTCTCTACTGGTACAATAGATGGATCAAAATTACATCTATGAAGAATTACAAGAATTACATCAACATTCAAAGGGAAGCTTTTAACTTAAGAGCTTCAATAATTATTAATTGTACCACTATAAGATAACCACATGTAGGAGGAAAACAAATTCAATCCCTAGAATTTTAGAATGCAATTTAATAAGCTTTCAAACAATGACAATTCTCAATGTAGAATCGTCTATGAAATCCATTAAATGATCTTCAAGGGAATTGTAGAAATGAAGAATACACCTATTCATTGTGAAATCCAATAATTTTTGGCCGAATACCTCAATGACATGATTGTATTCTTCTAGGGTCAATGAGATGCATTGGGGGATAAACCAATATAAGAATTTGGATTTAGATTTACCACAAAAAAACCAAGGATATAAACAACTTGTCCACAATGACTGTAGTAGTCATTTCTTGTCCACAATGACTACAAAATAGTCATTTTGTAGTCATTGTTGTGCTTGCAGTCATTGTGGAGAGGTTGTTTATACCCTTATTTTTTTTTGTAATGATCCCTTCTTCCCATAGCACATAAGATGTGTGATGTCACAACCAAAACTACATCGGTCAAATTAAAATATACATTGCTTGCGAGCATTGGTGCAATATTTAATTATCCAACATTTCACACAAGGGTTGCTATTATGTGAGCCTAGGAAAATGAGCACACAAGCTTAGAAGACTATACATGTATGTTATAGGTGTCTATATTATAAAAACCTTCTATGATTATAGTGTAACTACAATGTAGGTACCTATATTTTAGGTATTTACATTATTAATACCTTCAATGGTTGTAGTATACCTATTCATATATATATACTCAAAGCTCACATGCTCACATATCACCGCCGTTGATTATGATTTGCCAACTTTGATCCTCTATAATTTTTTGTCTTTTAGCTAGTTTTTGAAACGATTTATTTTCATTGTCACATGTCTAAATTTGATCTTTTTGTACCTACTCAATTGATACTTTGGGATGTGCTTTCCATGATATAAATTTTGAGTTTTAATTACAAAACAGTCGAAAGGTAAGAGTTTGTTTAGAAGCAAGAGCATCCTTAGTCTGACCGATCAAATGACTTGTCAATGGGTCTGTGAGCGCAGTAAATTTTCTGGTTTTTACTACTTGTCTTAGGAATTAAACGGGAAAGGAATGATAAATGAACAAGTAGATGAAGGATTTTTAAAGTTGTGAATAGATTAGATCGGAAGAGTGACAAATTGTCTTAGCATCGGTTGATATTCAAGTCTCACACCTTTCCAGTAGCTTAAGATGAACAAATTGTCAACTTCTTCTCTCTCACTCTCTCGGTTATCTTTCGCGTGTCTTAAGTGTCATACTGTTCTTGTAAATTGTGAACTCCTTCAATTCTGTAATACAAATCGTCTTTTTGAACTAATTGTCCAGCACAAGAGTGCTCCAGTGAATCATTATAATCCAGTGATTGGATTATTTGTTGTGTGTGACCAATTGTATCTAAAATTGTGAAATAATTCAGTGATTGGATTATTGAATTCTATGATCGATAATATAACAAATTGACGTGTTAATTCCAAGTTCTTTCACTGTGTGTTATGTATGTGGTTGTGACAAATTGTGAGTGCATAATTGAATGAATTATCGCATTTGGTCAATTTAATTGGATGCCTTTGATTGTGTTTTGACTAATTGTCATACGAGTCGCATAATTAGTTTTAGTCCATGGAACTGTGAGTTTGCCAGTGTGGTTTTCATCATAAATTCTTGAACTTGGTGAATGTTATTTGTATAAAACAAATTGTCAATTGAGCGCTGTATTTGGATACTGACTCTGGAACAATTTGTCAACTGTGGAGTTGGAGCAGCTGGACGAAAGAAACATCTAAGGAAAGCAAGCTCGGTGCTGGATTATGAAGGACCAGCTGAAACAATTTATCTGGTATGTAATTCGTAAACAAATTGTTTGAATTATAATTAGCCTTATAATGCTATTGGACTAGTCGTCTTTGAATTGCACTTAGAATGCAAAATCCTGAAATCATGTGAGGTTTGATTATAAATCAAATTATAAATCAATTGATTAAAATATCTTGTTGAGAGGAATTGTGAGAGACAAATTGTCCATTTGAATATGATTAAATTATTATTTATCATGTTGTTGTAAGAACGACTATAATGAAGATTGTTTTAAATTAGTGAAGGGAAAGAAGTGAATATAGACAAATTGTCGTTGTAATGGATATGAATTGGATATGATAAAAATCAGATTGAAATTATGATTGTGTAATTCAAGAAACTATTATTTGTGATATACTAAGACTAATCGTCATGCTTGATGTATGTACTAAGCTGTGGAATTGTTGAAGACAGAGAAGGACCAGTGGTTTGCAGACAAATTGTCATTATAAATTGAATTAAATTGTAAATTTGAATTATGTGTGTTTGTGATTGATTGTATTTCGTGTGTGATCGATATGTGTGAGAATTAAATTGTTTGATCCTACAGTGAATGATGTCTTCAAGTAATTTTTACTGAGTGTGGTTATTGAAGTTGTTAAGTGAGTTAAATTTCCCGATTGGAAATTCAACAAATTGTCTCTTGCGCTCTAATTGTTAAGTTTGAAGCAATTAGACAAATTGTCAAAGACTGAGTTTGAAGAGTTGAGCTGAACTAGTGATTAGTTCAAATACGATTGTGAATTCAGTGGACATAATAAGCTTTGATTGGGTGAATGTTTAGTATGACTGATTGTCTTATCAGTTACCAACGTAAGGGTATAAACTAGTTGATGTGTGAAATTGAATTGGGATTACTTGGTAGATGTGTGTATAGTCCTAAATGAAGTGATTTGTTCTTAGAAACAACAATTAGTTTGAGGATGAGCCTGAGTGGGTAAGTTTAATAGTAAGTTCATGTGCTTTGGTTTGTTTCCTATATTCGAAATGAATTGTGTACTTTGACGAATTGTTGTAGCTGTGCAGAGTATACTAAACTTGGTGAATGCATTGCAATCATGCCCTGCATTAGTTAGAGACAAATTGTTGTAGAACTGGGACTGATTTCTACTCATCTAAACTAGTGATTAGGCTAGTAAATAGTGACTGGACAAATTGTCTTAGTAATGCAAATCACCAATAATTAAGGAACATGGACACAACTATATAAATATATTATACAATTTGCATTTGTCTAGTAGTAGATCATGCACATGACAAATTGTGGTCAAACCTGACAAATTGTTGGAACTCTCCCCTAGAACACTAGGCAGGATTGAGACGGTATTTCATGCGTCCATAGCATTATTTAAAGGACTGGCAACCAAATTGTACAAATGGGTATAAGAGTGAATGTATGTTTTTTTTGTGTTTGTGAAATATCATAGTAAATCTCATTCCAAATCTTGAATACAAGTGACCCTAATTACAAAACGTTAGACTATTTGACTATTCCCTAGATTTTGAACCCCTATACTAGTTCTCTGGGTATTTGCAGAAGTAGCAAAACTTAGACTACATGGTGCTCAATAGGATGGTGTCAAATTTGTTGACCAAATCAACCCATGATCATCCTCATTATCATCACGGGCATTGTATTCAAAAGGCTTCACATGCCACATTTGTAAATCTTGTTGAGCCCTTTAACTTGCTCTATACATTGTACTTAAAGATATTTGTTACAAATTTTTCCAAAATTATAGGAATCTCTCAACTTGTCTTGTTTCTATAATTCAATTGGACATCACTCTTTGTCTTGTCTTCAATAATGTTAAATAGTATTGTTTCAGATGTTGGAAATGGTGTGTGTGGGTTTGGTCGTTTCAGACCCGTTCCTTATGCTAGGGTCTAGCCATTGTTACCCAAAATTAAAATTGAAATTAAAAATATCTAAAAATAAATTAAAAATAATTAAATAAATTTTTAAAATAAAATAATTAAAAATAATTATCTGACGTGGTAGTAGTCCTACCATGTTAGATTGTTGATTTGGGGCTAATTTGGTGTAGCTCCCACATTTCCAATAGTCCAAGAACTTGGGGCCCTTTTCAACCTTGAAATCTCATCTAACTACTGGCTTTTTTGCTTGCTTCATTACAGGTTTCCCAATGCAACCATGCCCTCCACAAACAAAGTAATATAAGAGTTGATTGCATTTGTCGGGAAGATAAAATCTTTGGAACAATTTCCAGTAAATTTTCATAGGAAGAAAAAAGGGAATTGGCATCTAAAAGCAACCACTTCCTAAAATGTACACGATTGGACATCTCTCTTCATCCAAGTCACTTCATATTTTGTGCACCTTTGTGGAATGAGTTACAAATTTCTAAAGTTGAAATGCAGTGGTCATTAAAAGCAACTACCTCCCAAAATGTACACAATTGGTACATTGAAGAAATCAAAATATACCTTTGTACTAATGATTGGTTTTAGAGTTGGGTCACTTTTAGAGCATTGTACCTTAACCCCTAAATGCCCAAGGTCTTTTCTGAACTTTTAGGAATTTGCTCTAAATTGAAGAAAAAGGCAACTTTTTGATAAGTTGTATCAATTTTTTTTGAATTGTAATCATACAAATTCAAACTAGACATGTTAAATATCACATAGGAAAAGAAAACACAACAATATCACTTATGGATTGAAAGATTATAACGTTTGATCAAGATCGTGTTAAAATTGAGAAAGTGATTTGAAGTCTTTTAATCCTCTTTCACATGTCAAATCTAAAAAGTTGGTCACCAAAAACATATAAGGATAAAGGGCCTAACATGCATAACCCCAATTAATTTATGGCTTCTCAACATCTACTCTACAATTTTTTTAAATGAATTTCTAATGCATTTTTTTTCTCCAAGATCTAGTGTATTTGAGGCTCATTTTTAAGAGTCCTCAACACTATGGAAGGTCAAGATTGCAATAAACACCCCTACACACCATCTTGAATAGAAAAATCATAATCATTCATTTTGAAAATCATATTTTTGATGCTAAAACTAGACTTCAAAATGACTCTTTAAAAAATATAAACTACTAAAAACAGTAATGTGGTAAGGTTTTATTTAACTTCAAAGTTTCTCCGACACCACATTTGGTGCCTCAGGCATTTAGGGCTTTAGATTTCTTGAAATATTTGTTCACTAAATTTTTTTTGAAGCAAAATTGGATGTTGCATTTAAGGTAAGTGATTTAAGTATTTTTGGATTCTTGTAAAATTAGTTATGAATTATTAAATTCTATTAGTGTTTTAATGTGCCCCCTTCCTTAAACGTTCAACAAAGTTGGAACACCCAAACTTGCCACTTTTTCTATCAATTGTGGATTATTTTTTTTATTAAATTGGTGGAATTTCTATATTTTCTCATTTGCAAGTAATAGAAAATTTCAATACACCAAAAAACTCATCATTTGGATACAATATACAAAAGTTATGAAGGATCAATGGTTGCTAGATAGATGTTCTAAAACAATTTATGCAAGAATTATAGGTCTATATTGGTTTTGGAGATATACATAGCATGAGCATCTCATAAAGTGGTGCTTTGAGGCTTGTCTCAGTTTTGGAAGAGCTATCTTGCAACATCTAAGGTAAACCAGCCCATAGTGGTCAAAATAAGGAGCCTGACATCATGTGGTTACTGAAATTTTTTAATTTTTTTCCCACAATAGTACAAGTGCAAGAAACAATGAGAGCAATTAAAATTATCTTCTTCTGACAAAATGTGAATTTGCTATGAATTTTTGAAGTGTTCAATGCATTCTTGCCCATAAGAGTCTGTAGACTACCTTTTATCCAACAAAATCTGAATCCATCTGGCTCATCTGGCTCACCTAAAGGGACCACACTATCTCTCACCCCTCAGAAAGCGGCTATTTAAAGCCTGCTTTCGTCTGAGCACTGCTGCAGCACTGCTGGCCCCTGCCGGTCCCGGTAGTTGGGCTGAAAACCTGCAAACACGGGCTCTCACTTTTTACCATGTCAGGGACCTTGGTAATTTTTTGGGAAATTGTTTCGCAGGCCATGGACATGCATGGCCATGCATGGCCATGCGGTTTTAGTGTTTCGCTTCGTTCCACTGTTTCGCTGTGGCTCAGTGTTCTTTGGGGCGATTTAGGGTTTGTTTATGGCCCTCGCTTTGGGCACTTCTTAAATTTCAGCAACTCTACTATAAATTGACATTACAAATAATATTAAAAGTATGAATAGGAATATTTTAAATTCAATTACTGTGAATTAAAATCTAATTCTTTAAAAGAATTATTGAATAATAGAGTAATTCAATAAGGGAATAAGGGAATAAGGGAATGGAACTCTAAATTAATTAATGAACCAATGAGTTGCAAATCATGAGTGAGTATCAAACATGAAAAAGGAGAACATTATTTGGTCATACAATAAACAACCACATACCAAAAATGAATGTTGCATATATAAATACATCAAAAAGTGAGCATATTCATTAATAAAATAATGAACAAAATCAACCCAAAAAAGGAAAACCAGCTAAACACATTAATAAAGAAATAAACAAAATGGGACAGAAATAAATAAACAAATGCATACGTACATTAAGAAAGTAATCAATAAAGCACCCAAAAAATAATGAAATATACATTTAAATGAACAAGGTTTTAGATAAAGCCCCACACCTGCAAAAAGAAAAAAATTAAATATCTTTTAAACAAAAAATATTGAATGCCCCCCCTGCCACCCAACAAAAAAAGAACTAATTCTGTGAATGAAGAATGTAAAACATAACCACCACACAAAAAAAGGGAAGGGTATGTATATGAACAAACTAATCAATGACCCCCCCCCCAAAAAAAACAGAGATAAAAATAAAAAATTACAAAGTAATAAATTTACCACTACAACAATTAGAAAATTTTAAAAATAACATAGTATAAAGTAAAGAAAAATAAATCTATTAATAGAAAAGGAAAAGAATGAAAATAAAGTTAATTTATTAAAAAAAAAAAAAAAATGAAAATGAAAAAAAAAAGAAATGAAGCCATCACAAATTTAAGAAAATATTGAATTTTAAAAGAAAATTTATAAAACATATATTGTTTATACATCCATACCTGCATCGAAAAGGGTTCCAATGAAACACTAAAAAAACAAAAAAGAACCCCATAATGTAAGAAAAAAAGAAAGCACTTGAAGAGTTAATTAAGAAATTTCAAGAAATATCGTAAAATAAAAAAAAATAAAAAAAAAAATAAAAAAAAAAGAATAAGGAAAGTTAATTTCTAAAATAAAATAAAAATAAAAATAAAAAAATAAAAAAAAATAAAAAAAATAAAAAAATAAAAAAAAATAAAAAAAATAAAAAAATAAAAAAAAATAAAAAAAATAAAAAAATAAAAAAAAATAAAAATAAAAATAAAAATGAAGGCATCCAATTCACAAGAATAAGCATGTAATATTAATTTTTGGTTATACAAGCAATTCTATTAATACATTTAATACCTACATTTGAAAGGTAATTAGTGAAACACCCAAAAGAAGAGAAATCAAATAAGTACTCTAGCAAGCTAATAAAAATAAAATAAAAAGGTTCACGAGAAATTTATAAAGTAAAAATATACATGAAATTCATCGCCTTATGAAAAGAAAATCAATGCTACAGGCATCAAAGATTCAAAAAAATGAAAAAGTAATTCTACAAACTAATCAACAATAAACCTTTAGATTTAATAAAAATTAAGAAAAAATTAAGAAAGTAAGAAAGAAAGGGTATAAATAAAAAAATAATAATTAAAGAAAGAAAGTGAGACACTTCATTAAAAAAAAAATGAACGAAATCATAAAGTCCTACTCAAAGAGAGTAATTACTGAAGACCCAAAAAAAAATAAAGAAAGAGACCACTGGAAGTAATAAGCACATCACCACAAAAATAAAAATAGTCATATAAAAAAAAAGTCCTATAAAAGTAGAAATACTTTAAGAATTAAACAAAGCTTATAGAAAGAAGTATTGTAACAAGCGACACCTAGAAAAATGAAAAGAAAAAGGAACATCTATGACTCCCCCCCCCAAAAAAAAAATGACAATATTTAATAAATAAACAACTACAATAGGAAATAAAGAAAGAAAAAAAGATTAAAGAGTAAATCTAATTACTAACTCTACAAAAGAATAATCAATGAACAATGGCCATAGGGACAGTAAATCATTAAATAATTGAACACCATATTCATTAAAATGAAAGTTTTCCATTGAAATGAGAGTTAAATTAAAGAACCTGAGGAAAGGGTTTATTCCAATTTAGGGCGGTTCAAGGTAAATAGACATAAAACCTTTAAGATTTGATCAAAGATTTTATGTCAATTTAGGTTGACTCAACCTAAATTGGAATTAACCCTTTCAAATTTGACCTAATTTTGAAAGGTTTTGTGTCAATTTAGTTCGAATCGACCAAAATTAACATGAACACTTTCTTATTTGATCTAATTTTGACATGAAGTGATTGTAATTTAGGGTCAAGTTGAGCTAAATTGACAAAAACACTTTCAGATTTGACCTAATTTTGAAAGGGTTTATTGCAATTTAGGGCGAATCGACCTAATTTGCAATAAACCCTTTCAAAATTAGGTCAAAAATTGAAATATTCTATATCAATTCACCTCAGAACTCTCATTTTAATGGAAATTGTTGATTTATGGCGAGATGAACATGATTTATTTTGAGAGGTCCTCAATCTCCCATTTCAATGAATATGGTGTTCTTGTGCAAATTAAAAAATAAATTGCGGGTCAGTTAATTAATTAAGAATGAAACATTGAAAAAGTACCAACAAAAAGAAGGAATTCAAAAAGAAAGAAAGAAACAAATTCATACCTACATAAAGAAGAGAATCAATGAACAACCCAAAAGAATAAAAACATAAATAAGTAATTCCACTAAGTAATAAGAAACCCAACACGAGACTTAATAAGAAAAATCTGAAATCGACAAAGAAAAAAGGAGAATGAAAAAATGAAAAAATCTGAAATACCTCTGTAAACATAATAAGACATGACAAACCTAGAGGACTAAAGTCTAAATCCGTAGTTTCACTAAGTAGTAAATAAACCACCACAAGAGTTAATAAAAGATAAAGGCAAACATAAATACATATAGATATAGAAATAGATATAAAAAATAATAAAATAAAGAAAATTACAAGATATACAAAAGTCCATAATAAATAAATACATAGACGAATAAAATTATCTATAAACAACTAAAAGGACAAAAGTATAAGCCACTAGCCCAACAAAGTAATAAATAGAATTCTACACGAATTCATAAATGAAGAATCCTTGCAAAAAAAAAAATTGCATAAACAATGGAATCACTAGTAGGACCCAACGGACGATACATGAGATAAGTAATCCCACAAAGGATGAAAGTAACCACCAGGTACGGTGATCAATAATAAAATAAATAAATTTCTCTGCCAAGGGTTTAGGGTTAAATGAAGAATCCATTAAAGAGTATACAAAAACAATCATAGAGTTTAGGTAAATCTTACATACTAAATAAATGATACTAAGTATAAAGATGTATGCTCGGAAGAATATTGACTTAGATTGGTATTCTACCAATGGAAGTAAGAAATAAACAACTACTAATTTGCACATGCTAACGAATACATATAGGAGGTTTTAGGGTTTTGAGGAAAAAAAATATATAACCCAACAAGTACATATAGTGATATTCTTTAAAACAAATGACTGATATACTTGTGTATATCAAATTGAAAATATAAATTCATACACAACCAACTTCATAAATTAACTAACCATGAAGTATCTGAATAGATGAATACCAGAATAAACAAATACATAAGTGCATTAGCAAATGGATACATAAATGTAACCAGGTACGTATGCGCTTCGATTGGAGGGGGTCTACAAATAAATAATCGCATAAAGTAATAATTATAAGATCACAATAATTATTACTGAATCAAATAAACCCCCAAAAAATCAGATCCTAAAAAAAATCCCATATAAAGCAAATGCTTATTATATAATATAACCTATATTAAAAGAGTAATCAAATGATTTCAATAAGAGACTAAACCCTAAATGAATAATCCTTGAAACAAAGAAATTAAAGAAGCACTAAAACTATTAATAAGAAAATTCGCCATGACAAAATAAAATAATTAATAAAACAATCCCCACTAAAAGGAAAATACAGTAATAACGAGAGAAATTAAAAAAGACAAACTTTTAAATGAAGCAAAGAAAAAATAAACAACATAAAAAGAGCAAAAAATGATGCTAACTCCCACCCACCTCCAACAATTTCCCAACGAATTGATAAAAATAGAATGAAAAATGGAAAAGGGTGAAAATAAAAGTTGAAAGAAGATGCGATAAAACATTACAAAAAATGGGTAAAAAGTTAACCCAAAATGGGAAATGTTTATAAAAAACAAAGGGAAAACAAAGATGAAGATTGATTAAAAAAAAATGTAACACAAAAATTCAAAAAAATATGAAATACAATATGGAATACCCGGCTACAAATAAAATAAAATAAAATAAAAGATAACAATAAATTTAAAAATTTAAAAAATTCTTAAAAACCTAAAACCAAAAATATTAATAGTTTAATGATTACCCCCAAAAGAACCAAAGCACAAAATAAAGAAATAAACAGCTTAAATTTTTTTGATTCAAAAGCGGTTTTTAAATTCAATTACTGTATTTGTTTTAGAATTTCAATCTCACCAACGCTGAGTGTGCAAGTGAGGAAGATGTGCGAAACGGAACACTGCTAAATGGGCCGAACGAGTTACGTTCAGGGAATTTACGGACGAAACAGTGCCGCCCACTTCGGCAAAACACCAACCCGCGATTTGACACGTGTCGTCTTCCACGACGGCGATTACTCCCGCGACCAAGGCAGATGTTTTAGGGTTTGTGTTTCGCGAGCAGCCGCCTTTACGGGGCGTTTTCAGGTAAGTAACCGAACCTCGGCTCGGAGGTGTGAGAACACGCACCCTCGCACGAGTGACAACACTTGTTGTGTACAGTGTCAGTCGCAGTGTTTCAGGAGTGCCAAGGTGTACTTCTGCGATTGCAGGGAGGGTAGGCTTGGAAGTAGGCTCTGAAGAACGATTTTGAGGTGTCGAGGGACGCAAGAAACTAGTCCGGGGTAGGAGAATTTACAATTTCGCTAAAAGGTGCGGCTGATTGTGTGGTGGTCCATTTCAGAGCAACCGAGAGCATTGGATCCGGCGACGTCTTCTTCTGGGTGGTGTAATCAGTGCGAGGCCTCGCAATCATTCCGATCAACGGGTTAGGGCGAAATTTGAGTTCGGAGGCTAGCACGTCAACTTGTTGCGGACTAGCTGCTGCGCGTGCGATTCTAGGCTACCTGGTTTGCGTTCACTGGTGAGTTTCTTTGTTGTGATGCGTTCCATTGGGTTTAGTCTATTAGGTTGTGGTTTGCAGGAATTTCTGAATGTGGTAGTCAGATGATAGAGATTTAGGGCTCTGCAGACGGGCTGGTACTTGCGTCTGCCGCCACCGCTAGTTTAATGTACGAATAGGCGCGAATTAGGAAATTGAGCAGGGCAAAATGCGTACCCGTCCTTGAAATTGCTCCCAACTGTGATAGTTGGAGCGCTAAGTGAAGGAGATCGCATTGAGTAGTCCAGAGTCGACCCAAATCGTGGAAAATGACAAAGAATGCAGGGTGAGGTGACTTGATCTTGCAGCCACGCTTGAGTGGTTTTACATTAGGGTTTGGGAGGGTTTAGGGTGCTTGGAAGTGGATGCCGGACTTTAAAAACCCTCTGCTTCACATAGTTGTTTGTTCTTGGACAAGGTTTTACATTTCGTGAGGGTTTGAATTGGGAGAGCCGCCTGAAAGCATTGTGAATTGGACTAACGCAATCATTTTGCGATGCGGTTTTTAGCGGTTTTGCAGGACGCCATGTCGGAGGTTTAGGTTTAGGCAAGGGTTGCCACTGTCTTCAAAGCCGGTTTTAGTTTCTAGATTTTGATGGGATCAATTCTGTCTGTGGAATAAGATGGAAACTGTTATTTCATGATCAAGCCAAGAGAAAAGGCTCGCCATGAACGAATTTTCTATATCTGTGGGTGTGCGGAATCCGTGAATGCCCTTGCGGATTGTTGGGAGTTTCACTTGTCCGCATTTCGTAGCGATTTCAGGAGCGGTTTAGGATGTTTTCGAAATTTTTGTTTGCAAAAGTGCAGAGTCTGCCATTGCTGTCTTACAGACGGATCTCTGTCTGATGCGGCCGTACTTACTCAAGCTTGTCGTTGTTGTTGCAGGGCCGCTACCAAATACCCGGAACATTACTGGTATTACCAGCCAGTGTTTCGTTGGGGCGAGCAGATCGGCTGGAAGAACTGGTTTGGCGAATTTGACTTACATCTGAAAGTGAAGTACTGCTTTGTGATGGCGAAGACCAAGCACACGGACCCTAAACCGCGAGTTGCATTCGCAGAAGCTTCTGGCGATGGTGGTGATGACAAGTCCCACGATTCTCGGGTAAGATTTTTTAACATACATGCTGCATCCATTTGAGCGGTTTCAAGTGGTTAGGTATTGAGTTTGTGGTTTACGGTACACTAACTCGAACTTGTTTTGCTATACTGCAGAGGTCGTCTCGTTCAAGAGGTAAAGGGACTGCAACAACGGTGGAAGCAGCCCCGGCGAATACGGCACGCCCAGAGTTTCGGTGGAGCATCAAAATCGACGTGCGACACTTGGACGTGAACTATGGCACGGAGGCTGAGTTCACGAGGCTCCTCACCGAGTATGCTCTGCTGGCGAACACGAACATCGCGAAGACTACTGACCCAAAGCGGAAATACAAACAGTGCATACACTGCGGGAGGCAAAACTTTGCCAACAAGATGCGTTTGAACAAGCACCGGTGGGATGCTGAGTGTCCGGTGGTGAAGGATGAAATGGGAAATCCTCTCAGGCTGCTTCCGTATCCAGACCAAGGCGTCGGCCAGGGCAAGAGTTCGGAGATGATCCGCGCAGGGAAGGGGGAGGAGGCTCAAGCGAAGTTGATAGGGAAATTACGGACCCAAAATGCAGCGACCGCCTCCGCGATGCCACTTAAAGAAGCTGCGGGCAACCTGGATGGAGGAGAGGGCCCGAAGCCAGTGTCTCAGGGTGCAGGACACAAGGGAGGTGCATCGGAGACAGAGCCCGCTAAACACTCAGGCGGTTTTGAGAGTTTAGTACCTTCCAGCACGCAACAGCCAACACTGAAGGCGGTTATCGCAACACGGACACGTTTGGCGACTCCGGCGCGGGACCCAAGAGCAACTCCGGCAAAAGGCATGAAGAAGACGCCAGCGCAGAGGGACATTCGGGAGCAGTCCAATGATTCGGAACAAGCGGAGAAGTGGCGGAAAGCCGAAACTCTACTACCCACCAAGTCGAAGGAGAAGCGACAGGAGGCTGAGACACTGGCCACCAAGTCGAAGATGACGAAGGTGCGGTTAAGCAACGAATTGTCCAGTGACGAGGAGCCCGAGCAAAAGCGGCACCACGCCGACGCACTAGAGACCAGGTCGAGGAAAACAAAGGTACGATTCAGTGACGAATGGACTCCAGCAGATTCGAGGACTCAAATGGATACGCTTGCTGTTCTAGAGAGTATCGAGCCCATTTTGGAGGCTATTGAAGTGGAGGCTGCGGAAACGCGGAAGAGTACAGCGGTGCAGGTTTGGAAGAGTACAGGAGAGTCGCCTTTAGAGGAGGCGGCAGGGGTCCTACAGCGTTTCGGGACCTTTGGAGGAACTGAAGGCGATAAACTAGGTGGAGCCACTCCAAGTCAGGACACGGGCCCTGAAACAACCCAGGAGGCCGCTACTGAGCAGCGAAGGACGGCTAGTGTTTCGCCGGCAATGATGGTAGATCCCGTGTGGGGAAATCGGAGGAAACTAATAACGAAGGCGGCACAGCGGGCGAGCCCGAGACACGTGCGTTCGCCGCTTTCGCCGATTGCGGAGCGCGCTAAGGTTCTGACCCGTCTAGTGGACCTGCGAGCCGTGAAGAAAGCAAAAAAGGAGAAAGCGCACGCAAGCTTGCAGGCGTTAGGGTACAAGACTGTGGTGGACGCTGCACCAGCCCTTGCAAAGGACACAAGCGCGGGTGATTCTCCAACTCCACGGCGAAACACTAGCAGAGTCGTACTATCTCCAAATAGTGGACCAGATGAGGGCGGACAGATGGACGTCTCAGTAGATCCTAATGAAACCAGAGACGGATCAGATTTGCATGACTCATCTGCGGCGCGACAGACATTGGGTGGAGGACAACGGCTGGCCAACCTTGTTTTTGACGTCCGGGAAGATCACGAAACACTGGATTTGGAGGGTAAAGTTGCAGCTTTCCTGAACTCGCTTTTTGGGGAAAGCAATGATCTTGAAGATGCAACCAGTTCGGATCCTAGCAACGCCGTTCAGGGTTATAGTGCCAGTCCAGGTAATTTTGAGCCACCATCCAAAACGTGTTGGAGTTGCAACAAAGAGGGTAGCGCGGAATTGCAGCGTTACTGGATTTGCGGAGAGGGCCCCGCTCCGTTAGGTGTGTATCATCCGGAGCTTTCAACCTCGAGGGCGTCGCGAGGTGACCGTCTACAGGCGGACGAGCAAGAAGTGAAGCAACGTGCACAAGCGAAGGCAGATGCACTGGCCGAATCTTGGCCGAGGATACCCAAAGCGGTGCACGGGCCCCCTCCCGATCTTTTTTACCTTGTCCTCATTTTACCAACGCTACTTGACTGGGACTACCACGGCCAGACAGCTTTGGAATTCAAGCGGGACTTCGACAGGTCGTGGCAAAACCGAAAATTCCAAGCCAGTACGAGGGCCTGCTCCATGTGGTGGTTGTGTGAGGCCAAAGTTAGATCTTCTGAAACCGAATTCCACGTGGCCCTTGTCTACCACACAAAGTTCATTTTCCTCATCATTGTTGTTGTTGAGTACGGTGTGGGTTCTCTCTGACACTGTCCACCGTAGCCTTCCTGCTCGTTGAGAGCTCTTTCTTACAATGCTGTAACCTCATTGGCAGTGACTCGCGCTCTTTGCCGCCTTAGTGTTTTGTTTGTTTATGTCTTCCTTGAAGTGCGACTCCTTCACACCTAGTCCGATCACGTTGTGCTTTGCAGGAGGAGGATTACCCCGGAATCGCTGATGCCGTGGGCCGGGCTGTAAGATCCATATGCGCGTCGGTGAAGTATGACCAAGTCCCTCCTGATGTGGACTTGCTTGCGAATTACCTGCAGTTCCTTCGCGACTCTGCTACGTATGAGGCCAGGTGTCAGCAGTCTACAACGAAGCTACGCTTGTGTCAAGAGCGTGTTGTGCACGAGATTGTGGACGCGTTCCGGCGAGACACTGCCTTCAGACGTGAGAGCTACCGCTGGGATTGGTGCCCAATCTGGTGGGTTGTCTCTGCGCCAACGGTCTTCCAGCGGCTTCCGCCGTTGCCCTGGCGCCACGACGGTACGGTACTCTCTCCCTCTCAGTGCTTTACTTCCGACATCTTCTGATTTATGGACAGGGATCTCACTGCTTGTGTTTTGGAGCTGTACATTCGACTAAGTAATTTATTGTGTGTTTCAGAGGACGAGGCAGACGTGGTCCGCCGCATACTGCTGTCTAAGAGAGTTCCCCGTACGAGGGCCCCGCATTTCGTCAAGGTACTCCGGCTCGCCATGAACTCTGCCTTCGGGCGTTGGAGGCTACTGACATGCCCTTTGTTTGGCGTCACACGTCCGGTGGTGCGGGGTATTTGCAGAAATGAGGCAGCCATCCTTCAAGCGGTGACCTTGTTCTCTGTCGAAGCACCGTTTTGCTTTGCGGGCATGAAGGAAGGCGAGACAAGGGTCGTCCACGCTCAATTGATCAGGGATGCGCAAATGGTCGCCGAAGGCAAGGGGGACAGTGTGTTAGACCTGGTCATGCATTGGGCGGAGAATGTCAGAGTGCGGGCATTACAGGATTTGGCGCTCCATCACCCCTCCGCATTTCTCTCTTCTTGGAGAAGTACCGATCCCGAGCATTGGACCGAGCAGTCTTTCATTTGGGGAAAGTGCCTGAGAGCCCGTGAAGACTTCGACCTTAGTTGGGTGTCGGACGACGATGCCCCTCAGTGGGCCTCACGAGTGGCGGAGACCCGTCGACAAATAAAGGAATTGGTGCAGTCGTTGGACGTGGCCATTGAGGACGACGATAAGGCGTCTTGGCGGATCCAAGTTGGGAACATTGTTCCAAACGAGACGGCTCGCCTTCAGGTGGATTCGCACGGTTGGCTCCAAGATGAAGGCGCGGCGTCAGCGCAAGAAGTGGTGTCTGTAGGCGGCCCTAAACAGTTGGCGACGGATGTGGTAACTGTCCGGAACACTGCCGATCCACCCAATGTTCCAGGAACGGTATTCCATGACGCAGGGGCCCAGACTGGTCCGGATACGCCTATCCCTAAACTGACTGAAGCAGCGCTTATTGTTGCAGACGCGGTGAAGTCATCTTGCCCTAAACCGTCGAGTCCTACACCGCATGTAGCGGAGGTTACTTTCGGTCATTCCTCAGGCCAAACTGAAGTGTTTCACGACGCACTATTGAACAAGGGCCCGCTGCCGCTCTCACAGATCTCTCCGCCACTCCGCATCGATGATATCCAGACACAGGATCTGGACACTACCAATTTGGCCATTGTAGAGGACACTCCGTTGAATCGAGTGTCTGTTAGTGGCTCGTCTTGCGGTTCAGGGCCGCATGTAGTCGACCTCGTGGCCAGTACCCCTCGTAGCCTAGAAGAGGTATTCGAGGCCCTAATCAATACGGAAGACGACCCTTACGCACTTCCGGAGGCGGACAGTGGTGACAGCGATGTGGAGCTCGCGAGCGCGGCGGAGGTTGTCCCCGACCGTGAAGGCAGGCCAAGGTCGCTGAGTCATCGGAAGAGCGTAACATACGAGCCTTTCCCGATTGTCGAGCGTCAGTCCAAGGCATGGGGTAGACTCAGCATCAAGCGGACATTCGCGATTTTACAAATTGAAGAGCTCATCCAGGCGCTGCCTAGGTAAATGGCCCAAATCCTATGCGTTTGCTTTGGATTTCAGACCGAACCTTCGGGTACATACATGACCACGTAACACTGCCCCTGACAATGTTTTGGGATCATCATTGACTTGCAGGAAAGGTGCCGGAGATGACGACGACATGGAGGTCCGCTTCTACACAAGTGAGTGGGACTCCTTGCCCGTGCCGATCAGCCAGATTCGTCATTTGGGCCAAACCAAAAGATTTCTCGGACAGAATGTCCTGGAGCTTCTCAGCCGGCGATTGTGGTGGAGTCTGTCCGAGTCAGCCCGCGGTCATGTTTACGTTGCGTCGTCTTTCATGCAAGCACCGCTCGCCTCTACATGCGAGGCAGGGACGGAGGAGGCGCTTGTAAAGTGGGGCCGTCAGTACCTTGTCCCATTGCACATCTACCGCAGTGTCGTGGCGGATATGACGGTTCTCGTTCCCTACGTTGCGGACGGGCATTGGTCATTGTTCATTTTGAGCAGTGACGGCGTCAAGCACCTCGATAGTGCGCTAATGCACTTGTCGGCTCAGAACTTGGAGTACGTGCGTCGCATTCGCCATGTGTGGGAGATGCTGCACGAGCCGCGACTGACCTTGCCGACCGTGAAGGAAGACATCCCTTGTCATCTCCAAACTGGGAACCACGAATGCGGCTTCTGTGTGCTCCGAAACATTGAGTGCTTCCTCCGTGTTTTCTATGGCGACGATGCGGTGACGGCAGGGTCCAATGCACAGGAGCTGTTCAGATGCCAGATTGCATCCTCTGCAAAAGCGCGTGACCTGCAGAAGAATGTTATTGCAGCTGTTGCAGATGAGCTGAGAGCCCCCCGTGATACACAGCCCTACGAGCCTGCATTCCGGGTATCTTACTCCAAGGACGTGGACGACGACACTTCAGTGCTAGGTTTCACTCCTCCAAATCGGAAGTGAGAGCATTTTCTGATGTTGGTATCCGATTCATTGTGCCGCCGTGGTTCCTTGTGCTGCCGCGGATCCCTTCGGTGTACAGTGTTTTAGACATGTATGGCCCATAGGACAGTTCTTTTTGGTTTAGTAGGTGTCTTCAGATTTCTAATTGTTTTCCTAGACAGCTACTGCATACCACGTGTATGTAGAATAATATGCCAAATTACATTTGAAGACTTGATTTCGTAAATGGACACAGTGTTTCATGCATCATCTAATTTAGACCTCATCGGCAGGACTGCAGGACAACGCAGTGGTTCATTTGCAAAGTTAGAGCTCATGAAAAGTTCTGTGTAATAATAATAGAATTGTACCAGAACCCAAGGGTATGTATGCAGCTAAACTGTCAACTACATTTTGAAGCGGCATTCTTGATAAAGAATAAGACTGAATTATGCATTCCTACACCTCATCTGTTCTGAAGCTGGATAGTACGTAGGACTTTTGTATTTCATAACTGTGTTTGTGATAAATATAGCGTATTTGCGAATATTGGTTCCGACTCCAATCCAAATGTAGGTCAATTCAGACGTGGAAGTGTATTGGAAGTCCTGACTGGATAGCCTACTTACAGTGTTTCGTGCATTCTCAAAATGTGCACTTTGTTTCTGTTCTACAAACTAACGCATGAGTATTGCACTCTTATTTCTACTGAGTAAGACGTAACCCTAAGCCGAATTCATGGTACCCAGTATACATACAAAATTGACTGAAATGCTCGTAACATCAGCTGTCGGTGGAGAAAAGTCACCCCTCATTTTATAAACATGCAAAGGGAACATCTCAAAAGAAGCAGGCAAATCAGAACTCATCCAAAGTCTTAGAATTTACCAAATAAGTGGCTTCTGCTGTGGTCTAGTACCCTAATCGTAGTACAAATCCGAAGAGCTACAATAGAGCTCCCTATCCTAAAACCGAGAATGTTCCCGAAACACTGTGCCTGATTTTCTTCAGTGTCGTATATTTCCTAGAGTTGCAATCTCATGACGAAGCATAATTCTCCCCTGTTTCCTGTCCATCAAGCCGGCGATTCTCCACCCAAACGTAGTCTTCTGTAAACTCCAGGTCTTCTTCGGCCCTCAAGCATGTCCCTCAACCGTCCCAAGCCCATACCCAGCCCATCTTCCACACGCTGAAACACTGGAGTGGACCTGACTGGGTGGAGGATCCCGGAATCAATATCGGCTTTTAAGGCCTTCATCTTTCCTTGTAAGCGGTGCAGATCAGTGTACAGATGTTCCATCAGAATGTTGCTTTGGCTACTGAAATCTAGAATTTCTTGCGCTAAGATTGTTAGAGTGGTATGGCGGTGCACAGTGTTTCGTGACGCTTTGGGCCGGGTCTCGGCCCGAAGCCGATCCGGAGTCATCCCTAAAACTTCATGCGGCACAGCATTTTCAGTAGCGAATCCAGCGTGTGCGGCCATTTCACTTGTACCTGCCACTCCTAAACCCTTTAATGCTCCACAAAACCTAGCAACAATCCCCTCTGCTACCTGTGGATGCATGAGTCTTAGAACTTTCACCTTGTGCTTGCAGGTGTTTCCTCGTTGTGCATGCACACAATTGTAGAAGGCCCACAATTCTCCTGGGTTTTGCACAACATATCGCAAATGCCGATGTGTACAGGACGTGACAAATGCCGATCCTCCCTTGACTTCCGGGAGTGTTATGTCGATGTCAGGTATCTCCCGAGCTAAAATGAGAGCAGAAACAACTATGTCGCGCTCCTTTCGGTTGTCAACAAATCCAAACTGCTTGCGAACTCGGTTGTACCAATAGTGGGTGAGCACATCACCTGTGAGAACGTGGATGCACCAGTCCACCCGACGCCCGGTCATTCGACTTCTTTCTGCCTTCAGGACCGATTTCATGTATCCATGATAACTCTCCACCGCAGCATTAGTGTCCTGGCCGGCGTATGGCATATTGCGGTAGCCCACCACCCACATATGCACCTTCGGCAACCACTGTTCCTTCACGTAATCCCAGAATTCGTTTGCAGCGGGGTGCATTGACTGCAACTGCTGCAGTCTCCAAACAGCCCAATCCGGAGCCGCAACTCCAGTTTGCCCACTGCGGTCATACATGATTGAACATAGGCCCCTCAGAATGGACGCCCGTGCGTTACTATCTTGAATTTTGATGCACGCCTGCTTCTGCCACGCTCGATGCACGTGCCATAGGCACAGAAAGATGGCTGTGTTTGGCCACACCATCCTAGAAAAGTGACAAGGAAGTCAGTGATTAAGGGTTTAGGGGTACTGAGACAATTCAGCGTGTTATCTTTTACATGTGACATCTGGTAAGTGCTTCTATAACTGAGCGCGGGTAGACCCTAAACTGACCCTAAACTCAACCCTAAAACCGTCTACAAGAACATGGTGGTGGCCAATGGTAATGAATCGTCGGACAGTGTGTCAAGGCGATATATACCTTAGGCTATTTATCTCTCCTGGCGCGCAATCCACAATGAAAGCATTTGGCTTCCAATTCAGCATTTCGCGCCTCAATGCAACATCCAACGCCCGCATCCAGGGAGTAAGATCCTCCTGCGCTGACCGCGATGTAATAACGAATGCCACCGGTATTCTGTTGTGCCACTCGTCGAACACCATGACCGTGTATAGAGGAAACTGCAAAAACGCCAAAATAGTGTTTCGCACATCAGGAACACTGAACACGAAACTGTAATCGTAAGATATCAAATGCAAAATTAGACAGAATGCTAGATTCATGCGAAGCTGTCCCTAAACCCAAAACCAAACCTAAGCATAAGGCATGACCTGGACTACCGGCAGACCAAATTGAATGCCTTTCCTTCTCAAAAGCAGTGTTTCGAGACGCTAAACCTTATTCTCGTTAGTGCCAAAAGTGGCATCAATCGAGACACCATTTTCATGGCCGAACTAGACCATCATTTCACGCTGCCAAGGTGTTTGAATCCCTAGAGTAAAAGGCATAGTTGAGTGCGTCAAAGCGCCTTGGGTGACTAGTCCAGTTTCTTGGTAAAAGAATACACTTCCCCTGTTCTGCTCTACCCACAGCTGCACACTTTTCGCATCATGAGGGTGCAGCATGTATGTCTCCTGCGCCACCTTCGTTGCTAAATTCCTGACATCACGTTCATGTAGGAACATGTCCCTTGAAATGCCATTGCAAGTGCTGAGGGAGTCCTTCACAATTTGAATGTGCTTGGACATGACCTGCGGTAAACTATGTCCATCCCGTAGTAGTTTCAAGACAAATTCCTTGATTTCCGAAGACAAGTGCCATGTGAATGCACTTTGATCTCCCGCAAGCCTTAAACCATGGCACTGCATTTGGGCTTCATTTACATGTTCACATTCATAGACTGTTATTTCCGTGACATGTGGGAGGAGATATAGTGACTTTACACTAAAGGATGCCTGGCATCCCCGCTTCAAGCCACTTCCCCACTGTTTCAGAGAATCGCGTGGCTTAAATGCTACATCCGGTCGCCGTAGCCTGTTAGTGGTCCCGCTTGGATTTCCGGACGGTTCTTCAGTGTTTTCCTGATCAAGCGGTGTTTTCCGCGCACTGGTAGTTGTGTCAGCCTCAGTACTCTGCATGAGTGCATTCTGGTCAATCCTATTGCTTCCCACTTCAGGTACACACTCTCCGATTGGACAATTTTCTTCCACATCATTGTTCGTAACTGCAGGCAAGTCTTAATTATTGCAGTCCGGAGGGGGGGCATTCAAGTCAAGTTCTAGGAAGGCAGCTGGCAGTGTTATGGGTGCCTTCTTGGAAGCCTTTGAGTGCTTGCACACAACCATTTTTGGTTTCCTTGGGAACTTGATGGCACTTGAAGCTTGCCAGCGAAGTACCTTTGATTCCGCTGCAGTAAGAGGTACCTCAGAAGGCTCTGCGGCATTCGCTGGTAAATTCAGGTTTATATCTCGTCCTGCAAGTGTATCGGGCTTATCACTTGAAGGAACATCTCCAGGACTGTTTGACAGTAAGCTGTCTTCAGCCACGGCCGGAACTCCAGTTTGCCGCCGTGAACGTCCACGCTGGAATCCAGTTTTTCGCTGAACCACTGGTACCAGTGTATCGATAGTGGTTCCAGTTCTCTTGCAAGCGCTTTCCATGCTGAGGACACGCACGGTGTCGCCTAATCATTCAGCGTCCGTTTGAATGGCAGCCGTAGGCGGTGGAGGCTTCTTGGCAACGCGCATTCGCTTGGGTTTATCAGAAGTAACTTCCGCTCCATTTGTTGCATTAGACTTCTTTTTAGATCTAGTTTTCTTGTGTTTGGGTGGCTGCACTTTCCCTTCCGCGGGAGGACCTTTGTTTTTTCCTTTGCGTTTTGTCTTCGCAGCTCCAGCAACAGCAGCCTTTGGTCTTTGCTTCCTAAGCAACACTGAGCTTACAGTCTTCACATTCGCTGAGTGGTCCTGTGGACCATATTGACAATGGTAGCTGCAAGACGAAACGTACATGCATACAACATTTCAAAACACTGAGTCAATGGGAGACAAAACGGAACATTGTCTAAATACGCAAGAAGCAAGACTGGATCCAAAATGGACAGGAGGTAAGTGTAACCTGAATCGCCTACCGTACAACTTCATTAGCAGTAGTTTCAGTTGCTAAGAAATTTTTTATCGCCATTTGCTGGCTTTGTGCGTATTTTCACAAACTTGCACGTCACGCTGCTTTTCGTATTCTCCATTCCCATGATAAAATCTGGGACCCTGCTGGTGGGGATGAAACATTGCTGGACCACCACTTCCTTCTTACTGCCCTTCCATTGACCTTGGCGGAGATGTCGCGTTTCGCGAAGGGACCACAACAAGTCGTGCATGAAGATCGGCCCATGAGGCGGAAACTGCAGCTTCGATGTGACAAGGTCGAGCTGCACCTGCGATTGCACTTTCCCACGGGCGTCGTGTTTGACACCTACATCGGCAGTCCACTTTGAGTCGACAGAAACATCTGTCAAATGATCACCTACTGTCGCTGCTGATTCAGTCCGCGCCATGGAAGAAGGACAGATCAGCTATATTCAATGCGAAGAAGGCAAGGCCTTCTAAGTCATACACAACAATTTGCCTCAAATTTGCTAATGCGTGCAAAATTGCTAATAACCAGAGATCCTCCTTTCAGCTCACGTGGACTAGGACCATGAAGTACACATTGTATACACGAAGAACCTTCAAATGCACACACTTAGGAGCCCGCATCCAAGCATTCTATAACTAAATCGGGAACATCACCCTAAACCCTCTGGAAATGCTAATTTGCAGTAGTGAAGAACACCACCTAAACCCTAACCCTAACTAACACAACGAAGCGCAGTATGAGATGAGAAGCGCTGGATTCATGAAATGTGCCCTGGCGCCACGACTTTCCACCGTAAACCCTGACGCCAGCACAGCCGCAAATTCCGTCCAAATGCCTGAAATGCCCAACCGCAAATTCACCCCAAAACCCTGAAACACGCCTTCCAGTCTTTGGTTGTCTCTACGCCAAACTCGAATTCTAAGGTAACCCCTAAATTGCAATGACGCAATCACCACCTAAAACCATAGCGCCTCTATCAAATTGAGACTTAGTCGCAAAACCTCCAGTTTGCCGCAAAACCCGACTCGCACTGCCGGAAGAGACGCTCCCAAACCCTAACTTCTCGAAACCCTAGCCACGGAAAACACAGTTGGTCGGTTTCCAACGGACACCAATCCTGCCGAAACACTGACCCACAAAAACTGCCCACCTCCCCTAAACGGTCAAAAAGCGTTTTCGAAAATCATTGATGCATGCATGACATACATGACATACATGACATACATGACATACATGACCCCATGCCATGCCTCTTCGAAACACAAGTTTCAAAACATTGTGATTTACCACTGTGTTCAGTGCCGGGTAAATCAGGCGTGGTAAAAGAGTCTGACAGTCAGGCGGTGTGAGAATCGAGACAACCGGGACGACCGGTCTGTCGAGACGGAAGGAGTCAGAGCCATAAAGGGCCGCATTCTGAGGGGTGAGAAATAGTGAAACGCCACCTAAAGCAGTCAAAATCTTTTCTAACATGGAAAGCCTTAAAAGCCAATTCTCACAATGAATTCTCACTGAAAAATTAGAAGTTCCTAATGAAGTCACTAACTACTTCATTACTGTCATGTAAAACATGCATTGAAGGCAAAATCTGAAAAAACTGAAAAAACTATGATGGGGTCATGAGGTAGGTGTCCACTATGGGTCATTTGACCACAATGGGTTGGTTTATCTTATACATGTAGTGAAGAATCTATTGTTATTTCATACATTGGATTTGAAAAGGGCATGCTTTTAGAATGTGGGTAGTTTGTATGATGTCGACTATAAATGACTCTCTTTTGCATTAATGTGACTAGACTTTGAATTTTTTTTCCATCTAGTTACAATTATGTAGGAAATTAGACTTCTTAGTCGAAGGGCCTTCTTTTTATATAAAAAATGTTCAAAATGATCATTTCTAGTGCTAAAGAGCAGTAATTTAAAAGATGATTATTTTTGCATATCAAATTGTAGGATCTTGAATGGCTACTATAAAGATATGTGGAAGAAATTTCAAAAAATTTGATAGCTTAGATTGCAAGGTGTTTGCCTTCAAAGTGAAAAAAATATTTTTTTTGGTACCATGAGAAATTAGTGTATAAGACTTTGAACCTTCTTAAACCTTTTGAAATAAATTTTTTTGCATTTCAGATTTAGATTTAAAAAAATTTACAATGAAGAATTTGACTTGAGACTCTAGGAAAAAAATAATACAAAAAATAATACAATTTTCATTCTTTAAAAAATTGTAAAATAGAAGTAGATAAGAGATAATGGAAAAATAGAAAAATAGAAATTGATAATAGCTCTAAGATGGAATTGAAATATACTAATCTCAATAGTGACATTGTTCTAACAAGCAAATTAATTATAAATTGTGGAATTGTTTTTCCTTTAAAGTAAAAATTGAGCTCAAAAACAAATCTAATAACTTATCTTCTCAAAAAAATGCTTTGATTGCTCACAAAGCAAGATGCTCCACAACTTTTTCTTTACTTGTCTAAAGAAAATGAACCAAATCTTCCCAGATAGACAAAAATATAGTCTATTAAAAAAATAAAAGTTTCTAATTTCAAGTTCATTTTTTGTTGCCCACTTTCACTTATTTGAGATTTGTATGGCATAACTTTAATTCCCAGCCCCCACATGAAATAAAAATTAATTTCCAATTTGTTTATTTATCTTTGTAAGAGTGTTCAAAAAATCATGTCAAAAATTGAGATTACATGAAACTACCCAAATTGTCTAGTGTCCCTTGCAACACACTTGGGACTTTAGGAGTTAAAGTAGAAAAAGTGATTGTATAGTTAGTTTTTAACATTTTTTTTTGGAAAATTGCCAATTGTTGATGTTAGTTACCAAAATAACAAAAAACTTGTAAAAAAAAATATTCAAAAATTAGTAATACAACTTAATCCTTGGATCTCTGCCAATAAACCAAAAAAATGTAATTAAGAATATTTAAATAAAGATGTTGCATGTGTACAACATGTGATGGAATGATGGTTACTTTTGTAAATTGTTCTAGACTACTATGGAAATGCATGGAATTTTAAAAAACAAACTTTGACCACATAATTGAAAGATTATAATATTTGAAGTCAAAAGAATTTTTATTCCAACCTTAATACTCATTAGGGTCAATGGACTTAGACTCCTCCTAGAGTGAGATTTTTGTAGTACATATGTTTATTTTTGATAGTTGCATCCTATATCAAATTATTTATATACATGCCTAATTTCAAAAATAAAGGAATAATTCTATATAAGCTGCCCAAGCTACCCAAAGTTTTTAGGACATTTGACCAAAATTGACTTTATGTGCATTTTTCTAAATTTTTTGCATTTGTTGAATGGTCACTTGATCTTGTAGTGATTAAGAATATTATGTCATCTCTTAAGCATAGTAATTAGGCTAATTCTAGTAGGCGGACATTTTAAAGTTTGGAAAAGAACACAACATATTTAGATTTGTTGCATGTAACTCCCATCCTTGCATTTTTATCACCTTCTCATAGTCATTTTTAATTTTCTAATCCATCATTTCTCAATCTAATTCTCAAGAATGTATGGCAAGGCTTTCAAACTTTAAAGGTGCTCTTCTTTATTCTTTAAATCCCAAATAAGAGGTCAAAATGTCTCTCTCCTTTTTAGCTTTTTCTTTAAAAATTATTGAAATTTAAAGAATCTTTTATTTTTATTTGGTCTAGTAGGATGAGTATTTATACATTTTTCCTATAATTGTGTTAAAGAGTCATCAAAGGAAGATAGCCAAGAAAAAATATGGGACATGACTTATATATGACTAGGCCGTGGGATTGATTCCTTTTGGTCTCCTTTGGAATTTGAAGACCAACAAAATTTGTCTCAATTTGTAGGACAATAGGCACTCACGTGTTAACCTTGAAAGGACATACGGACACTAATAATGATTTGGATCTTTTGGATAATTTCAAGAGGAGGTAGGATGGAAAAAAATAATTTTTCATCTAATTCTTTTGGAGCAGGAGTTTTCTGAGTGCATTTCAAGTGAATGATATTGAATATTCCCTCACTTTTGTATCATTCATTTCTCAAAAGAAGAAGATGCATAATCCACAAATCACACTTACAATATATATAATTTTTAATTTTTTAATTTTTTTCCCTTCTTGCTCTATACTCTTGATGAGAATTTTAGCTATAAAAATGATCTTCTTAAAACTATTGCCCACGAAATGAAATGAAGTTTATCAAGTGCAAATTCTACTCCAATAAACGAATTCAAAGAATTCTTAAACTTCAATATTTTATGGTATTGCAGTTTGAACTTTGGACCCATAATCATGTTTGCTAATTTTATAAATTTATAATGACACAATAACTTTGGTTTATACCATGATGTTGCATGCTATATAATACACCTATGGTGAAAATTTAGATTTTTGAGCATATTTTGTATTTGATATAAATTTTCTGCAATTTTTGCTTAAGTAAAATTTCATTCATATATGAAGTAGAAGTACCTACTTTGGACAACTTTGGCTTCATAGGGAGACTTTTTATAGAAAATAGTTACATGCTCTGTTCATTGAAAAAGATTCTCTATTTCTACCTTCTCATCCATTCATCTCTCTTCCTTCCTTGCTCAGAGAGAAGTGTCAAAGCTATTAAAAAAAAATAGGTGAGTTTATAAGATGAGAATGAGTCCAACTAAAAAATCCACATTTATATTGAATAATATATTTGTTATTGGCAAAAAAATCAGTTTTTTTGTATTTATGATCATCTTTATGTTTGCACTCATTGAGGTCAATTTCTCCATGAATTTTCCTATCCTACAAGCTGAAATGCTTACATTAAGGATAACTACCCCATTCATACCAAATGGGAGCAAGACCCATTGTGAGCTAAATTACATTATAGTAGAACCACCCATTGTTGACCACTTAACCCCTAAGCGCTCAAACGACCATTTTATGGTCGCTGCCTGACTTCGGGCAGATTTTTCAGGCAGAAAAAAACTTTTTTCAAATTTTTTTTCAAATTTTTTTTTAAAAGATTGGATTGTCTTTCAATATTTAGATTCAAAATTAAGATCGCTACGGTCAAACAAAAACTATAAGAGAAATAGCACAAAGAGTCTAGTATTGCCTAGTGTTGAAAAACTTATTATTTGGGGAAAGTGTTGGTGTTTTCATTACTGGATCTTATGCATTTTTTCACAAATCAATAGAAACCATGATTTTGACCAATCAAAAAAAAATTCAATTGCTAAAGATAGAAATTATATTTTTGGTGAATTTTTGAAGTTATATCTTCAAAATTCATTTGAAGAGAATCTAAAAATAATTTTATAATTTTGACCATACGGATATTTTCTTCTTTTTGTGCTTCACATTATCTATTTTAATGCAAACTTCAAAAAAGTTGTAGAACTTATATTTTATAACACATTTGTGTTTTGTCCAAACCCCTTGGGCTTTTAGGGGTTAAGCAATCTGTGGATGTTTTGGAGCAGTATAAAGCATGTAAATTTTCTGCCATGTAGGAAGATAGAAATCAAGGGGATTGCACTTTTTTCTGTAATTTTATGCCTTGAATTGAAATTACTATGAATTTCAGAAGCCGACAGCTGGTCCAAACCTACAGCTCACATGTAGAGTCTTCCAATGCCGATCATTCAAGAACTATTTCCTGCTCATTGCTTTTAGACATGTGTCATGACTCGATTAGTCTTAACTTTGAAAAGGAGAAAAAACACATTCAAAGCTTTGGTTGAAAACTTATTGTAACCTTGGTTGGAAATAGTACACCCTACAGGTTGGGGATGGGTCTTTGGTTGACAATGGGTGGTTCTACCATAACCCATGTGCGACAGAGCGGATGTTTTCCAGACGCTGAGGATCAAAAGAAAATCTAAAGAAGTTTACGAGTAGATTTCAATCGTGCAAAGAACCTTTGCCTTGTACAATAGTTTGGGGATGTGAATCACACCAATTTGTACCATGGATCGACCTGGTCTTCACAAAATTGCATTGTGCGGTCTTTGCTGTACCGAGCAACAAGTCCTGCCTTGAACCCTACAACTTGCAAACACCACAAGGTAACATGTCCAGAAATTGGCCACCTAAGAGCTGAAACTGAATTTTGGGAAGGTAAATCTTCTTGAAATATTTTTCAGTAAATTTTCCTTGAAAGAGAAGTGGATTTGGTATCTAACCTAAGTCGTTTCATATTTTTTGGAGCTTTTTGAAATTAGTTATGAAATTTTGAAGTTGAATTGGCATAGGGCTCCAAAATCGTCCACCCCTGAAATGTACATTGTTTGTACATCAGTGAAGACTATGAAAAAACAGCATGTACAGATCGTGTACATTCTACAGGTGGGGTGGTTCTTAATGCCCGAACTATTCTTGAGCCTGTTACCTTAGAAGTCGGGATTTGTCGACTTTGGAAGAATTTTTTTCCTCCCGGATTGTTATTTGCATGTTCTAAGCCATACTCGAAGCTCACACGCATCTAATTCGTGCATTACACTATACAAATTTCCAAAGATTCTAGATGCAAAAAAATGCCCTGGGTTTGTGGAATAGCATTTTCATCAAATATTATAATCTCTTAATCCGCACGGTGGATTCTCTTAGAAATTGCAGAATTAGAACTCATCAGAAGGTGCCTACAAATTTCAACGGTGAAATCTTCAGTAACCAAGTAGACTCCAAATCATTCCGTTTTTTTAAGAACGCTAAAAAAACCTCCTCACTTACGCTGTTCTCTCTGTGACACACAGGGGTTAAGGTAGAGCCACCCATTCCTGATCAGCAACCCATTCCCAAACCTACAGGTGCAGTTATTTCCGATCACATTTTCTGAAGTTTGGAATGTTTTTATTTTTTTAACTAGTCAAGATTGAAACTAATAGGTTCATGACACACATCTCCAAATAGTGAAAAAGAAAGTAGGAAATAATGAATAAAAAATTAGTTCTTGAACGATCGTAATTGGAAGAGTCTAGACATTGGCCATGGGGTTGGCGCACTTTTTGCCTCCCCAAATTCATAGTAATTTCAGTTCAAGCGATCAAGTTTTCAATTTTTTTTGCGACCCCTGCATTTCTATCGATGCACCTTTGAAAATATTTTGTTTTGCCTTGCACTACTCCAGATCATATCTGTAGTTGCTTATTTGATCGGTTATGGGTGGTTCTACCTTAATGGTATACATTCAAGTTCTGGAATAATGTTATCACAAAGAGGCACTTCTACCTTAGTTCCAGAATGGCAAAAAAACGCTGTCCACTGCCAATTGATTTCTTTACGGTTATATGGAACACAAAAATATTTCCATTGTTTTCATGTACAGTACTCTGAACTGTTGCTTCCTTGTTGTACAGTACACTGCATTATTGTACTCTGCATTGTTGTACTGTTGTCTCCAGGGCTTTTTTTTTGGGCTTTCTGGTGCCAGATTGCACCATAAAAAAAAATCTGGCTAAAAAAGGTTATAAAAAATGCCAAAAAAATTGGATGAATTCGCCAAACAACTTTGAAATTAAAAAAAATATTACATGAAATCGCCTAATTGTGGATGAAATTCATACTATACATCCAATAAGTGGATGAATGTTGCAATTTGGAACACCATTGTAACATTTTATATCGCCACTATGGCACTTCTTAAAAAATGAAAAAAAAAAGCCCTGGTTGTCTCACAATTGTCTTGAGTATTAAAAAAAAACAAGAAGCATTTTATGTAGGTTTTGAATTCTAGATTTCATCTATAGGGTTAGATTCACCAATGGTATCACCGATATTTTTTTATTTATGAATTTTGAAAGGGAAATTTTAAAATTTTAAAATTCCTTCAAAATTCAATTACAAGCAAAAATATTATCATTTTTGGAGTAAAACTTGTTGGAATGGATTTGAAAGGAGGTTCACTTGGCATGGTGATTTTTTTGGAATTCTTTTGTTCTTTACATTGGTGACCTCATTTTTGCAAATCCAATTTTGAGTCAATTTTGAGTCAATTGAATTAGAGTCAATGCAATTTTGGCTTGGTCAACCACTTGACATACTTCAATATTTGTAACTTTAGAAAAATATGTATTCTAGTAATGTCAAATCCACCCAATAGATAGGACAAGCACTTGATATAGTATCTCAAAAAATTAGGGTGATTTGTATCCAAGCAACAAAGAGCAAGAAACAAGAAAATGAATTTTTTTCATTGCCTAGAAATTGGACATCGGAGCGTTCTAGGGGTAACCGTGGTTGGTCATTGTAGAAATCATCCTTTGGAGTATTGCGTGAATCATTTGCTTAAAAAAACACCAATGGCTCTCATTGGAGGTCAAACTACTATGCAAGTTGGTCTGAAATGACCTTAAACTACCTTGGGTACGGCCAAGTGGTAGGGACTTCCGATGGAATCCATAAGATTCCCGATTCAACTCTCCATGTTGACGTTGCTTGTGTGGGGACTCTTTGTGCTATCGCAAGAGGAGGTGGTTTGTCCCTCCATTTGCTCTAACAAGGACTAGGTCCATGGACTGCCATGGTTGTGTCAAGTTTGTCCTAGTTGGGGCCCTCAAAGGTTGTATGTTTAAAAACAAAACAAAACAACAAACACTCCTATGCAAGACCTCCCCTTTTTACACAAAATTCCAAGGATGAAGATCTGCATTTATATTTTACATACAAAAGGATTCTTTATCATCAATTGTACACTTAATGTCTGTAGTAGCTCTATTGATATATGCATGTGTTCTAGTTTGGGGAGATTTTGCATGGTAGTATTATGGAAAGATCTTTGGGTGCACGAGGAAGGGTGGTTAAAAGAGAAAGATTGGCTGAGATCAATTTTTTTATATCACTGTGAATGAGTTTCTTGTGGCAATTTCAAAGTACAATAGAACCTCTTTTAGAGCAATATTTTCCAAAATAATACTAATTGCCAGTCCTGGCCTAGGTTGCATACAAATGTCATTAATGCAAATGACCCTCTCTAATATAATATAGTCAAATGGTCTTGGCCCTATCAATTCATAGAGGTTCTGCTTTAAAAAGATGTCTATCAACCACTATAAGTGACACTAAGCAAAATCATTTCTATTCAAGGAAGAGAAGTCACAAACCATATCCAATGACGTGCAAGTCTGATGAAGTGTCACTTTTGTCCAACAAAGTGTATGAATAAGGTGGGTACACCTAAAGCCGCCACTTTTTGCTACTGAGACTATTTATTATTATTAGACTAGCCCAATTTTCATATGTTCTTGTTGGCAAGTGAAAGGAGGTTCCAACACACCAGAGAGTGTGGCATTTGGATATTGTATGCAAAAGTTATTAAGGAACAAAGTTTGGTTCTGAAATGTTTTTTTCCACATAGGTACATAATTGATTTGGGAGATGTACACAGAATAGAGTTGGCGGTTTAAGGTCACTGGCATATTTGGGTGTACCTACATTAGATGAGTTGCTCTGGGGAACATGGATCAGTACACAAGACAGGATAATGGTACAGTCACACTTGGCCTTAGGGTGGAGCTGTTCTTAGAGGATAACAGTGCCTGGACATAAATAGGGTCCCCATTTTTAGAGGGGGTGTTTGGCTCGAAGCAAGCCCAAAAAATTTAAGCACCGAACGGCAAAATCTGGGCCAAAAAATCTGTGGTCTGTTCACACATAAATTTTGTTTTAGGGTATTTCCTCTCCACGTCAGATTTGACAACCCACTCCCGCCGGAGGGGTCACACCTGAAATGACCGCTTACTAAAGTAGAAATGACGTGGGCCCCGACGTCATCTCCCTCATCTCCGTGATCAGAAAATTGAAAGTTTCGGCTCACTGTTTTGAGCTCACTTCTTGTGCATTGGCGCTCGCTCTCCTATTTCTTGTCGTCGTTGTTGAATTTGTGGTCGGCTAGAGTTTCGGAACTCTTCTGTTTTCTTCTTCTTTGCATTGTGAGAGTGACGACTGGGTTTCCTTCAGTTACTTTGAGTTCATGGAGCCGTGACTTTCCTTTGAAGCGGAGCGGAGATCGATGGATAAATTTTGGTGCGTCGCTGTATGAGGAGTTTCTCGTGAAGAATTGACGTCCACCTTGTTCACTTTTACAAGGTATGTTTCCTGGAGCCTTTAGTCCCCTCCCCTCGCCTTCGCTGTGCAAATGGCAGTCATTCATTTTCATTCATGGAATTTCCCGTCTTTTTCTTGTTTGTGCTTGGAAGTCGCGTAGCGGAAAAACCTGTAGTTCCTGCGGTAGCTTAGGGTTTTCCTTTCATTGCCCGTAAGAATGAGCAATAATTTTTTTGGTTGCGCTCATCCTCTAGGACTGACGCCTGCACTTGCACCTTCCTTTCCGAGTTTCTAGACAGCGCAGCAGTGGTGCTTTCATTGTGTTCTCTGAGACTCAAAGTCGAAGGCTACCTTTTCCACCTTCAAGTACGTTCCTACCGCACTTGACAATTCCCTTTTTCATTTTTGTTTTTGGGCTCCAACGATGCTTTAAGAGTGGACAGGATTGTAAAGTCATGACTGAAATTTTTTGACGTCCAATTCCTGTGCATATCTTCGCAGGTGTCACTCACAGCGGATATGGACTTCACGGCTGTTCCTTCGGAGTTGATGGCTTTGGCCACGACCCTGCTCATGCTACTACTCTCTACTAACAGAGCGCTTGATGTTCAAGGCCCTCTTGAAATTGAAGATGACAACGGTGATCCCTTCGACAGCATAACGGAGGCATCACAACTGTCTTCTCTTGACATTGAAAGTGTCACGCGCGGTGCCCTCCATACTTTCAGATTGTTCAATGTCTTCAGTTTGCTTGACGATGACCTCGGCTACTGGGTCAAGCCCCGATCCACTGCCTGGTTCTCCCGATTTCTGTTGGAGCAGTATGATGATGAGCGGTGGGTGTCAATGTTCCGTATGACCAAGCCAGCGGTGGAGTCTTTGGCTGCATTGTTGAAGCCTGCAGTGCAGAAGAAAGATACAAAATACCGCTTGGCTATTCCTGTGATGGTTCGTCTTGCGGTCACGTTGTTCAAACTGTCTCATGGTGCGAGCTTGTTTATTTGCAGTGAAATGTTTGCTATAGGCAAGAGCACAGTGTCATTGGTGCTGTGGAGGTTGTCCAAGCCATCAACGACACTTTGAGATCTGAAATTGCGTGGCCTACAGGCGAGAGACTGGTCGAAACTGAAGCTGCATTCTATGATCTTTGCGGCCTTCCTGGAGTCGTCGGAGCCATAGACGGTACGCATGTGTCGATTTGCAAACCTCGGTATGGCTCTGCTGACTATTACTATTTCAAATCTGGGGGCTACACTTTGAATTGCCAGGCTGTAGTTGATAGTAAAAAACGTTTCCTTGATCTGTTCCTCAGGATGCCTGGGTCTACAAACGACTCACGTGTTTTGCGTAGATTGTCCTTGTACCACAAGGCCATGCATGATACGCTGTGGGATGCTCCGCTTTCCTTCGACGGCTTCTCGCCCTACTTGCTTGCAGATTCTGGATACCCCCTCCTACCATGGCTACTAGTTCCGCACAGAGGAGAGGGGAACATGCCCATGGCCGATACCTTATTCAACAAGAAGATGAGACGCGGTTGTGGAGTGGTGGAGAATGCGTTTGGCATCCTGAAGGTGACATTTCGGGAGCTCTTGGTGAAGTCTGACTTGCAAGTGACATTCTTGCCTGATGTGATTACATGTTGTGCAATACTTCACAACATGCTGCTCGGCCAATCGTATGGAGATGTGGAAACACTGCTTCAAGTTCTGCGCACAGAAGGATTGGATGACGATGAAGCAGAAGAACAGGGTGGTGGTCCTGCCATCGCCGTGGAGGTTCCCGAGGGGGTCCGGGAGCATCATGGTTCTGCCGAGGGCGCAGACAAGCGGCGACAACTCGGTGTGTACTTGGCACTGCAGAGGAATGTGGGCATTTGAGATATGCAGGTAAAAGAACTTAGCCCTCTTTTTAGAATTGTATTGCTTTGCTTACAGTTCAATGTATAGTTCATGAATCTGTAATGGACTCTAATGATGAATCTGTAATGGACTCTCTCTATAGACGTGATTGCTCACTAACTGCAGCTATTTCTCTTCCTGTAGGTGACCGGCCGACTTGAGCTTCAACCACTAGGGTCGGCAGTTGACGTTTCGCCTGTAGCATGCTCAGTAGAAGCATTAGAATCGGGGGAGTCTTGTGTTGGCACCCTCTCATGTTCTCCTACAGTCGGAGGGGCCGCATGTGGCTCTTCTTCTGACTTTCCATTTTGGAGACGTAGGCCTATGCTTAAGACACATGATAACTGAGCCAAACATTTCACAACTTCTCCTTGCTTCTCTATAGCTAGCTTCGCATTTTCATTGGCAGTGCAGCTGCTCTCATGAAGGCGACGATCTTTTTCATGCTGGTACGCCATCTGCTCTGAAAACAATTTCAGTTGCACTTCTATTTTGGACCGTTCGAGGTCCCTACTCGCCTCGGCCATCTCCCTCATTTGCCCGGCCATGACATCGCCGCTTGCTCGTGTGGCCTCAGCTATTATAGCGTGCCCCGATAAGCTCTTCCTCCGAACAGCAGTGTTGCATGCACGGCGATGTCCACTACACTCAGAAGTATCACTTAAACTAATTACCAGTGGGGTCACCACAGGTGGAAGTACAGGTCGTTGCCGTCCATTGCAGGTGGCTCTCTTTGCAGATGCTGGCGCTCCAGATGCCGTGCTCTGGCTAGGTTGTTGGGACGCTGATGGGGTGTGTCCTCCAGTGCCGTCAGTTAATTCGACTTCGTCTGCTATGTCCATTGGATCCTCCGTTGGGGGATCAGTGTCGTCCACTTCCTCGCCATCAGTGCAAGTCGTGGGTCTCTACGGAACGTGATAATTTCCGTCGTCATGAGAGAGGAGATCTCTGGTGTGCGGTGGTTGCATAGAAGGTCTCGTGCCATACCACTCGTTTATGTTGTCGAAGATGTCTTTTGGAAAAGAACGCGGCAGTCCTTCATTTTTTCGGTCTGCTGCTGTAAGGTCCCAGTAGTCAGCTCCATTTTGTCCAGTGCGAGCGAAGCAGTCTGCAATGCGCTTATACTCAGGTACAATCTGATTCCACTTTGTCTTGCATGCTGCGCCATCACGTGAGCATGGTGAAAATCCGCACTTCATGACTTCTTGGCTAACTCGTTGCCACTTGCTAGAGTCCGGATTCATCAAATCCCTACCATCAATTGTATCGAGTTCTTCCAAAAACATGTCTCGTTTTGCGTTGACCAATGACATCACCTCTTGGGCCAACCAATTGGGGCCTCGATCTTTCCTCGCACGCTTTGGAGGATTCCGTGGAACTGTGGCAGCAGAAGGACTTTGACGTGGTGATGGAGCTGTTGGCCTTGTAGAGGCTGCTGTTACAGGAGTTGCTGCCATGCCGGTACCTTCACAATTACATTATCATGAAAACTCATTTAAACCGTTAGATCAACTACTTATTGCAGCATCGGAGTGTTGTTGTGGGTTGTGCAGGTCTGCGCGTTCATTGGAAAAGCATGAAGAATAAAACAGGAGGAGCGGATATCTTACCTTCCGCTGAGATGGATCCATTCCCAGCTGCCGTGTATGTCGCTGCATCGAGTAAGTTTTCCATTTTGAGATTCCTCTACGTTCAAATGAAACACATGCAAGTCAGGACACTGATAACAATGTTGCATGTTTCACAGGAATGAAAAAAATATTGAGAGTGCAAAGTAGAAGCCGTCGATACAAACCTGATCGAAGGGGTTGAATAGAAGAAGTTGCTTGAACGGACGTACAGGAGTGTTGCGAGAGCGATGGAATGTTGCTGCATGCCGTTGCAGTTTATACCCGCAGGTCCCATGCATCTGACCGCCGTCAATTAAATTCCTTTGTAGTATTTTTGGTGAATTGTCAGTCGTGACTTTCGGGATATTTTGCTTTTCACCTGCTAAATCGTAAAGCACCACTGCCGTTCTTTGTTAATTGGCTGCCTCGGGCTTCATTAATTAAGATCGGTCTAATATCTCTCAAATCTTTGTTTTCTGAAGTTTCAACTATTACGTACAAACCGCCATGAACCCCGTAACACTCGGAACAGTGAACCTGTACTACACCCTAACCACCGCTCTTATTGCTTGCCAGGTGGGTGTCCACGTAGGCTCGGCGTTTAACGAGAACTGCAAGTGGGAACACCCTACCTCTTATCCTCCCCAAACTACCTACTTCTCTCACACTTACAGCCAAGTGTGAATGTACCATAAGTCCCATAATGGTTTTAGAATTCTACCTCCAAATAAAAGCATAAAGTCGAGGTATCTCTTCTGTTTTGCAGAAAGTAAGCTTAAATTTTGAAATAAGTGATGCATTGCTCAGGTGTCAGCACCTAGCTGATCTAGGCCCCGCTCTCATAGCTGAAAGCACTTCAAAATAAGCTTTAAAAAAATTTAAAAATTGTCGTTGAGGACGAGGTTCCTTGGTTCTGTGTACGGTTTCCCCTTGCAATGGAAATTGTCCATGTGTTTCAAGAAAAGAAAGGAAAAAAGAAAAGAAAAGAAAAAAGAAGCTTAAATCTCCAAATTCTGCCCTTTCTGTAATCACACTTTCTGCCGCAATAAAATTGCCTTTTTTGGTTGAAGCCGGTTGGTAAACTTAGCCACTTTCACTGCCAAAATTACATAAGGTAGAACTACCTAATTCCGTCAGTGATTCAAATCCGTGGTCTACAGCTTTGTCCCAATTCCATCAAAAAAACATGCAAATCCGCTTCAAATTTTGACAACAGTAGTTTATAATGCTATTAAAAGATAACGTGTCAATTAATGATTGGTGGATCTTCAAGTGCTATTAGATACATTGGAAAGCGGTATTGAGTTGTAAGAGGATGTTTATGAATCCAGTCTAGTAGCGGTTGTGCAATTTCACACTTCAGAAATTCACAGAAATTATAATTTTTATCAAAAAGTTATAATTCCACTTGGGTTTGACTCCTGAAACCAAAGCACACCTCTGAAAAATATGTGTCTTTTCTAGAGTTGGCCCCAATATAGTTCAATTGCGAATCAGGGTGGTAATGGGTAGTTCTACTTCTACCTTAATGCTGCGTCATGATCCAGGTTGCAGTGACCAGCAAGTGGCTACAGAGCATTTAATTACTTGCAACTATGCTTTTTGTAAGACCAGCTCATTACCCTGCATCTCGTTTCTAAAGCAGAAGACCTTCAACAACAGAATGGCAGAGAGAAATGACAAAACAAACCTGGTTCTCTCAAAGAAACCGAGACCTATAAATTTTGAGCTTTTCAAAGAAAGTAGAGCAATACAGGACCTTAGAAGATTCAAGTTTGTATTGTACAGTACAGTGCTGCAATCTTCAATCCCTGAATGATGAGCAAGTCAGAGCTGAACTTTCCTTTCTAAACATATCCAAACCTCCAAACCCATGATTCAACTAACTCTCTTGTCTTGTAGTCTCTCCAACACCAGTGGTCCCCAAAGTGATTTTTATAATCTGTTCTAATTGCTAGAAACACTGCTAACTGTACTACTTTAAAAATCCCAAATTTAGCATCATGGTATTCACATGTATCAAGTCAAATTAAAGAAATTGGTTCTAGAAGATGTGCTAAATTATTGCCACATTTGTACACTGACCAGCACCCGACTGAAATCAATGGGTTTAGGGTGGAGTTTGCTCCGCCCCTTCGTTCTCCTCAGAAGCATAGATTCTTCTTGGATTGGAACGACGTCGCTGCAATGGGTGGAGCAGGCGTCATCAAGAAGGTGTCATTTCTCGTTTTACGGACAGACCTCCAGCGACAGACGCAGAATGTGATGATTATTAGGGCAACCAGTGCAACGCTCGCCACGGCGATGTAGGTGAAGACTGAAGAAGATGGGCAAGGGCGTTCGTCCTAGCCAGTCAGGTAACAAAACACAAATCAGCACATGCATCAGAAAAACACCACCTCCTGCAGAAGGGTTTAGGGTTTTAGGGTTTTAGGGGTTAGGGTACATCAATCAGCAAGCGAATATGTAATCAACTCGACACAAGAACAAAAGAAAGCCCTCAAAAGCGTAGATCGTAATAAAAGTTTTCTTCTTTTGGAGCTGGAAGTGAGAGAAGCTGAACAAAGACAAACAAAAGTGAATCCTTTTATGAACACTATGACTTACCGTTAACTTGCAATAGAGATCGACGGTGGCCGAAAGAGGCTGAATGCTGCCGCCTGATGCTGTAGAAAGCCGGATGGCAGTCAGTTATCTTAATCTTAATGAGGCCTGCTAATCTTTAAGTGGCAGGCAATCATTTGAGAAGAGGACCCGAGTTCTGCTCAGTCTCTTCTTTCCAATTTCTGTTATGATTCTTACTTTTTCAAGATCTGTTTTGTTTTCACTATTGGATCAGTCAAGATCATTCAATAGCGTTCAAATTTTCATTCTGAGATGATGCTAGGTAATTGAAATCCAGAGCTCGCCTAGTTTAAGGCAAAAGAATCAGGCTTGAAAGTGCTTGCTCCGCCGGTCCCTGTTCTTATTACTAGATGGGTGAAGCTATTGAATCCAGAGTCCTTGTGTGTTTAGTTCTCCTAAAGTACTAAAAACACACGCAAGACTCGCTTATAGAAAGAAAGTCATCCTTTCGCAATTCGCAATTGTGTGGTTCAGGGTTCAGGGTTTAGGGTACATGTGCAATGTTCCAAAAGCGGTCTCCAGAAGCCTACTATCTTCATGAATTACAACTCACAACTTACACAGCTTCATGCAGGAGCCAGCAACAACTGCAGACAAATTAAAACGCAGGTTTTAACAAAACTTGGTTTAACTTACAAGTTCACGATATCTTGAGCATTCTGGTCCAGCGAATGAAGTGGATTGCTTGACAAGTCCCTGGATTGCACAAAGGCCACATGAGTTTCAAGCCCCTTTCCAGGGTATTTTACAATTTTAATTTCAGTCCTGACATTGTTCAATATTGTGATATTTGCCCGCAGATATATTTATTGGTCAGGATCTACTATCCAACATTGATGCTTGTGAAAAAAAAGATAAGGAAGCTTGAAAGTACTGTATATTTTAGGGACAAAAAAAGTGGAAACTAGTCATCTTGAACTAATTTATTTACATACAAATAGAAAAAGCCAACTCACAGGTACTCAAGTTCGCTCAAATTGTAAACTTCCTGAGGCACCTTGCCAGAAAAACTGCAACCTGACAGTTTCCTGCAATGTCAATTTGCTACATCATCAATTTCTTCTTTGCAATCTCATTGCCTTCGTGGTTGCAAGGCCGTTGGGATTACACTCGCATATTTCATACATGACAGCCACGGATGAAAATAGTTCAAATGCTCTGGGAATTTTTCTGACTGGCATTCAGTCTACACACGCCGCTCTCATTTTGCTCAAGAAAATTTTCAATGCACTTTCAGTACCCTAGAAAGTGCACTATGCCAGAACCTTTTCTAATTCACAATGCAAACCGTTGTGACAAGAACAGAGCGTGAATCAGAGCAAGGACATAAGAAATTACTTAAACTTTCTCATTTCTCTAGAGATTGTACTGATGCAATTGAGTTCTTCTCCTTGCGTCCAAGGCCAACAAAGAAAAATCCTCCCCCTACCAGAGGATGAGACGAAATTCGGTCAAAGTTTGAGGCTGTTCATCGAGGGCACTTACAAGTGGGTGAGATGGCGCAGGTGACCTATCTCACTCGGAATGGAGGAGGAAAGCAACGGGTTTCCAGATAAATCCCTAACACAAGCATATCTCAATAGTAGTGTCAGAGCTCTCAACTTGTAGCACAATTTCCATAGCCAACTCTGTTCTCTTAGGAGTGTATGTTGCACATCCTCATTCGCTTTCTACTAGTTTATCTTGGCCCATAGCGCACTGGTTTTCATTATTTTGTTGTTTTTGTTGTTGCTATGCTAAATTGAGCAAAGTGTTTGTTGCGGTATGATTTGAAGAGAGGGCACATTCATAACCTTGCCACCCTCTGCAAGCTTGGAATACTCAATCTCTCATCATTTCTGTTCATTTTCGCTTCGTACAATCTCGACCGAAAATACTAACCTGTGCTTGGAGTTTTCAAGTCGCCTCTAAAGATTTCCTTAATTTACGGAAGAGGAAGCTCGCACTCTAGCTGGAGCCCTACTACACTCCCCACCCCACTCAGATTTCAACGCCGGCTTCAAAAAAATTCCAAGTTAGACCAAGTGCTGAAAATTCTAGGTTCAAACCATGTTTGTAAAATCTTGAGAGGGAGAGTGACTCCGTCTGGCAGAATGATTATTTGACTTACAATATGGTCAGTTCTTCCAGAGTTCCAATCGCGGAAGGGATGCCTCCACTCAAATTTGCGCCATTCAAATGTCTGCTTGCATGCAAGAGCAGCTCCAGTTAGGCAAAGTCGATCATAGTCACAGTTGCGCAATTCAATGTCAAGTGAGCGCGCGGTCATATTCATTAAAATGTCATTTGATGTTTCGAAGCACCGAAATTGTGGGCATTCAAGTGCCCTGAAAATTGGGACTGCCATACATTTGAGGTTTCAGTGAGCGACAGCTTCTTAAAAAATCTTCCGTTTTGAGGAGGTTTAAGAGCGGGTGGGGAGGTCAGGAGTACTAACAAATGGATGACGGATTTCTCTGGGCTGCAGACGACACCGTTCCATCGTTCAGTGCAAGGATCCGAGTCCTCGTCCAAGCTCCAGTTCTCAAAGACATCAGGCCGAGCTGTTGCTTTCCATTTGCGAAGTAGCTCTTGTAGCACAGTCACTGCAATCCCCACGAAACTAAACAGGTTACACTCAAACCTCCATAATCTTAACGCAGGCAAGTTTCGCCTTTCTGGATCTGCGAAGGTGAGGCAAGTTTAGACTGGTAATGCTAGCAGAGATTTGACAACCGGTCTTAAGTTTGTGTATGTTGGCATTCAATATGCACATAGAATTAGAAAACTTTACTAGTTCACTATTGTAGTCATTGAGTCACTGGTAATGGCAGAGCAGGCCAAGTCATGAAGGAAAACCACATGTCGGTATGTCCCTTGCTGCAAACGGGTCTCGCAAACTTTTCAGAACCTAGCATGCTTTGCTCTTTCTTAGCTTAGTCATTATTATGCCTCTCTCTAGAATATCTTGCGCACTTGCCACTCCATCTTTGACCGCCGCACACTTGTCACACATTCAAACTATTCAAAGTTGAGACCCTTAAAAGAGGTTTGAGTGTACGTCTCTGTTGCGACTCCAAATCCGTAGAACTGCCACCCACAAACTAGACAGAGGCAGAAAATTGAACCATAAACATGCAATAAATCTGGGACGCCAGAGGATCTGGATACCGTCGCTTGAAGGGGAGCCGAGAGCCAGCCCAGCCAAGACAGAGCTCACAATCACATTTACGACAAGGAAGAGACACCAGGCCGCCATCGCCGCCGCCCCAGCTCAAACAGCCTTCCTTCCGATCCCTGCTCCACAACCAGCTACGCCATTGCTGAACCTCACACCCAGAGCGTTTGAATCCTGGTTTTCCACCCAGTTTGCCAACAGAATATGTTGCTGAATCTTAACTTACCCCAACACCCCCACCACAATCACACTAAGCAAAAGCACAGCGTCCCACTACTAACCCCATCTTTCTGTAACCAACGCAAACAAGCTCCCACAAGTTCAACATGGCCACTGCTTGCACTGATGACTGAATCAATTAATAAAAAAAAGGGGTGGACCCAAGGGGTGAATATTCAAGTCACTGTAGACGGAGATTCACACAACTGGTGGCCGGGGATTCTGAATCTTCTTCCAGTCCGGGGACGGCATCATCTGAACTGAATCCAGCCAGGCTTCGTACTTTTATTGGTACGGTAAGATCGAAGTAGGTACAGTCATGTAATGTGTCCGTGGAAAACGGAAACGCGTGCACTGCGAGGCTGCCGTCAGTGCCGTGGGTCTTTGGGAGCTCGTGGTCTCTGCATCTGGGATTCTGGACCTGCGCTGCTGTGTATGCGGATTGGCACGGTTACATATAAATCTTCCGTTGAAATAATGGAGAGGATGAGAGGGTGGCAATATTGTGGCATGATTGCATCATCCTGAATGTCGTGGAAATCGATGAAAGTGGATCCTTCGGAAGGACTGGAACTGGGTGCGATGATTGCGGTGGCATGGAATCCAAGTTTCAAACTCCGTGTAGTCCAGTCTTTGATTCACACTGCAGCAAAAAAATGGAGAGTGGGTCAGTTCCCTAAGCAATTATTATTAGTTAGCAATGAGAATCATTAGCGTAATGTTTTGGAATTAGACAGGTTTTGGGGGCGAAGCAGCCTACAATTAAGAGGATCTCTGTGTGGCAGTCTCTCCCATATCAAAGTATACTTTTGTTTACTCAAAACGCAGGAAGTAATAGAACGGCCAGCGATGGGATCCTGTCTCTTCAAATTTCAAAGATTTAATTGTCTGACTACTATAATCTTTTCAAAAGTATGGTCAAAGGACGTGTCCCTTTCTCTTGAGCTCCGGGCAACCGGGCTTGTCTCCACTACCAATCGATACGGTCATTTTACGTGGATCTCTTATTAGGTGATAGTTTGATTGGAAATAGTTCACAAGGGTCTCACATACAGTAAACACACAATGAGCACTCAAGGATTAATCATAAAGTGAACCCCAGTGTCAAAGAAAGGCTTAACTAAGAATAGTACGAAAGAAACACAACACCAAACTTCATCACACCTGAGTTTGAATGCATTTTGTCTCATGTTTTTCTCAAACTCCAGCTCTTGGTCCCTCATTGCACACACTTTACTATTAACTCTAACATCCTGTAGAAGCTGGGCGGAGTGTAACTCTTCAGCAACCATTCATCATATCTTGTCACAACTTGGCATCTTCCGTTGAGTTTGGTGCAGACTTTGGAGTCTTGTACCCTACTGCATACTTAGCGGTATGCCCGGAGTATTAGTTTTTTAACGATGGTTGTTGAATATTGATTCTGTTTGCAACACTTCATTTAACAACGGTCAATAAACTGGAAATTTTTCATTCTTGAAAGTCCTGGATTGATATCCAAAAAACAAAATTCCAAAGATTTTGGCGCTGCCTGTGTAAAATACTGTTATCTTGTTCAAAACTGCTAAGGAATCATTGTGAGTTTTTTGTTGTCGATGTAGTTGCATACATCCCTCTGACACGGTTCTGACTTCTGATCAGAATCTGACTGTCTAATTCTATAGGACTTATGAAACAACGTGACAAGGTACATGAGGTACAGCTGGGGTAAGGTAGGAGGCTCATAAACCGACCATCTAAGAGCTGTTTGCCATTTCGGGGAAGCTAAACTGCTTGAAACAATTTTCAGTAAATTTTAGTAGGAAGAAAAATGAAATTCGCATCTAACCCAAGTCGTTTCATATTTTTTGGACCTTCGTGGAATTAGTTATGAATTTTTGAAGTTGAAACGCAGTGGTCACTAAAAGCGACCACCCCTTGAAATGTACACTGTTGGTACATGGAAGAAAACAAAATGTAACTCTGGGCCATGATCGGTTTTACAGCCCAGTTGGTTTATGAGCCTCCTACCTTACACCTTTAGTAATTTCCAGCTACAAGGTAGAACTGCTCTTTACCATACAGATTTGCTATCAAGGTAAGCTTACTTTGGAGAAGCTATTTGTCATATTTTTCAGAGATTGAAAAATTTGAGAGAAGTCATTTGCAAAAAGAACGAAGGCATTTTGACAAGAAGTGAATTTTTTTGTGATTTTTCAAAGGTGAAATGTTAAAGCATGAGTAGACCCTTGTTGAAGTATAGGCAAATCCTTGTTGAAGCGTGGGCTAACGTGTTTGCTTCTCAAGTGCATTGCCATTATGATAAAAGGTTGGTAAGATTGTGATAATGGTGGGTCATTGATGCAAATGGGAGGGTTTCCTAGGTGTTGAAATTGGATGGCAACAATTCTACCTTAACCCCTAAGGGACCAGCATGCAATTTTTGGCAGTATAAAAAATTTGGCCAGGTACTTGTGACTGGAGATTTTCATATTTTTGGCTGAAATTTTAATAGAAGGTGGGCGCAAGGAGTACCTTTCATATGCACTAAACTTCATGACATTTGAAAATAGGAGTCAAAAGCTATGACCAAATATGTTACTTTTTTTTGTAACTGGGCAGTCCGGGCAGATAAAAAAAATCACTTTTTCAAAAATAAAAATTTGAAATTGATTTTCTAGAGTTATATATACGTGGAAAGCTTTTAATCATTCCATTTCGACCAATGAATCAAAAGTTATGAGGATTTTTAGTTTGTGGGCAGTTCTAGATTCTCTACTCTAAAATAAACTTTGAAGTTGTTTATTTAACTCAATTTTTAATATTTTTTGAAAAAAATAAATTCATAGGATGTAGGTTGTTTATTACAACATTACAACCATTGGAATTAACATTTTTCAATTCCATAATTAAATTCTTAACAATTTAGTATTTTGGATCATTCACTACTTCTTTCTACTTACTATTTTTTTTGTATATGTCGTACAATATCAAATGATTTGAAAAAAATTTAAGCATGTAGAGAACTTGTTTAGGAAAAAGAATTCAAAGATGCACCACCATTTTGGACATTTTTTCATACAAATGTGACCTTGTGAATTGCAGCTGCCCTGTTTTTTGCAGGGACAAAAAAAAGATTTTTGCCAATTCAAATGCTAATATCTTCCAATCCGCATGGTGGAAAATTCTGAAATTTTTTCGACATCTTCTAAAACTAGTTTACTATAAGATCCTACGGTTACATGTGTCAAAAAAGTTTTTTTTTCAAAAATTTGGTACTTGTATTAAAAATGGCAGTTTGGGAATGTTTTTGGTGAAAACATAGTCATAGAACTTTAGGGGTTAAATAGTTTTCCAAGAGTTTCTGTGGAGTTGAAGGTCAACTCAAGCAATCATAGGAACACATGTTGGTATTAACCTCTAAATGCCCAAAGCCTTTTTTGAGCTTCTAGGAATTTTCTCTAAACTAAACAAAACCCAACATTTTGATAAGTTGTATTATTTGTTAAAAAAATTGTAATTGTACAAATCAAAACTAGACATGTTCAAGATCACATGGGAAAAGAAAACATAACAATGTCACTTATGGATTGAAAAGTTATAATGTTTGATCATGAGGATGTTAAATTAAACTACGAAAGTGATTTTTAGTCTTTCAATCCTCTTTTCACATGTCAAATCTAAAAATTTGGTCACCACAAAAAAAATGAGGATAAAGGGCCTAACATGCATAACTCCAATTAATTTATGGCTTTTCAAAATCTACTCTACAAATTTTTGAAATGAATTTCTAATGTGATTTTTCTCCAAGATCTAATGTATTTGAGGCTCATTTCCAAGAGCCTTCAATTCTATTCAAGAATGCAATGGACACCCTTGCACAAAGTCTTGAATAGCAAATCATAGCCAATCATTTTTGATGCTAAGACTAGACTTCACAAAGAATTTTTCAAAAATACAAACTACTAAATATAGAAATTTATTTACCTTTTATTTAACTACAAAATATTATTGACACCAAAATTTGGTGCCTTTGGCATTTAGGGGTTAACACTTGTGAAATTGATCTCGATAATATGTACACTGTAACATTTACAAGAACAATATTTATAAGACTTCAAAAGTAATTTTATAACATTTGTAAAATAAAGCTGGATGAAAGTACAAAAAATATATGCGACATAATTCATCTAAGCTAGTTGAAAAAAAGAATTTCTAGTAGTTTGATGTGATTCTTCAACATGCCAAGATTGTACTTGCTTTTGAAGTGCTTGGATATTCTTGATGGATCATATGACGTCATTCAATCTTTGTTCCAAAAAATTCTTCAAAGTCCCAAGTGCACTCTAAACATCTTTGATTCCTACAACTTTTTTCAACTTTATTAGTTATCAAAGTCAAATCAATGAAGTAGGGAGCTAAACTTGCATTTCAAATCACTTAATTGACACTTAACACTTGATAGTGTGTATTTTACGGGAGCGTAGATCTCCATAACATATACTCCCTCTGTCTCAAAATAAATCTAGGTTTTCTTAGAAATGGCTAGATTAGTGCGTTAATTGCTCCTTTTGGGGGGGTGGATTGTGTTGTTAGTGTAGGTTTAGTCAATTCCACTAGGCATGAAAGAATGAAAGTTAATGGTGAGGTGGCGCAAGTTGAAAACATGCGATGAAATTGACAAATTGTACCACTTTTTGGAATTGCTTGGGTGTTGTGAATATCAATCAATCTCCCATTGCTACTGGTACAGAGACATCCGTTAACATCTGCATTATTCCATTCTGGCGATGTTCCGGCATTCAATTTTCGGGAAATTCTTGTCAATTTGTTTTGGTCAGTGCTCCTCTTTGTTAACTAAGGTAGTGTGCTCTAAAAGCGCCCATCTTCTTCAAACCAACCCTATATTTAGGTATAAAATGAACTTCAAGTGGTCCTAATATGGATCTGTGACAGACTTTAATGGACTGAAGATAAAGTGAGAACTATTTAAAGTGTGTTTAAGATCGCTTTAAAGGTTAAATGTGGATGGTTAAAGCATGTGGTTAGGTTCGTTCTTAAATGTAGTGATAGGTGGACATTTAAGTATTTAAATAAGAAGTTAACAAGCCAACTACTTTATTTGGAGAATGCAAAATCTGAGATTGATTGGATATAAGTATGCTCGCTTTAAGAACCCTTGCTGGTTACTTATTGCAAATCGCCATGCTTATTCTTGGTTTCCTCATCTCCCTTTATAGGCCGCATGTGTGCTGATTTTGCCAGACCTACGGTCATAAATAGGTGCCTAGAACCAAAAACTTTGAAAAATCATAACTAATTCAATATTGCTTGGAAAAACCACTTCATAACATTCAAGAGCCTTCAGAGAGGCTGCCTTTGCTTCTCTGAAGTCTTCATCCACAAAGTGCATCCACATATTATTAATGTAAGCTTCAGGACCGAGACAATAGCAGTAAATTTATGGTGCGATCTATTTTTTTGGCTAATTTTAGGACAAAATGTACAAACAAATATTTATAGAGATAGATGGTCTCTCGAAATCCAAAGAGTTTTTTGAGTATTATACCAATGAAATCTAACCACTTGCCATCAATAACTAATTTTGAGATCTGTAGAAAAGAGAAGCTCTTTATGTACACTTGGGGTGGTAGGAGATAGAACAACCCATGTGGGATATGTAATTTAGAGTTTGTAATTTCTCAACCGCTCATAGTTAAGTCTAAAGTAGGAATTGTGTTGAAATTATAATTTCAGACCTCATTTAGGCATAGTGGAATACCTTTTTTCAAAAGAATTTGAACTAAAGAAAGTTGTGTAATCAAGCTAAGTTTCATCTCCAAAAATCCTTTTTAGATTTAGATCTTCCACTCAAAAGTTATAGACAAATTTTAGAGAGGATGTATAAAGATGTCCAAAAAAAATCCTTTCAAACCCCTCTATGAAATTTGTCTATAACTTTTGAGTGGAAGATTAAAATCTCAAACAGATTTTTGGAGATGAAATTTAACTTGATTTTTCAGGTTATTTTAGTTCAAAGTATTTTGGAAAAAATTATTTTACTATGCCTGAATGAGGTCTGAAATTATAGTTTTAACACAATTCCTACTTTAGACTTAACTATGAGCGGTTGAGAAATTACAAACTCTAAATTACATATCCCACATGGGTTGTTCTACCTCCTACCACCCCATATGTACATAAAGAGCTTCTCTTTCCTAAAAAAATCAAAATAAGTTATTGATCGCAAATGTCTAAATTTCATTGGTATAATACTCAATGAATTCTTTGGGTTTTGACAGACCATCTATCTTTATAATTATTTGTCTGTATATTTTGTTCTACCTCCTACCACACCCCAGTAACCCGATTGTGCAGTCATGACCTTGGCACTGAGCAGTAGTTTGACATTATTGACTCGTTGCTTATTAGCTAATGTTGGGTGTGGAATATTCCACATCATTCCGTTAGAGGGAAGGCAGCTGCTCTCACAGCTCTTGAATGCTATGTTGTGTTAAATGCCGCATCCATTTATCTTTCTCTGTAAAATATGCAAAAAATCTTAAGGTCTACAGAAGCATATGAAAAAGGTAGAACAGCCCGTAAATGGTCCATTTTAGAGCATCCTACCTTACAGTCCGCGTTTGTTGAAGAAGTCTTTGCAACCAAAAGTCTAGAACAAGTGTGGGAATACGTTGAGGATTGGAGGATTGGAATTGACGAGAACTGGTCGCAAATGACCAACTATTGAAGCTGGTGGCAACAGAGGTGATGATTAACTTCCACTCTGGCAATAGTATTCATATTGTTATGTTTTTATTCTTGAAAACATGATCAATTATGATCAAATTTGTGAGAATTTGAAACCATGATAAGTTATGATCAAATTGCTAGAAAACCACGGCTTCCGCTCCTTTCAAGGCACATTTTTTTCAATGAAAATTGATTTGAATTGTACTTTCAGTCAGAGTTTTTCGTTGAAGAATGTCTAAATATTTGGAGCCTTGAATCAAGCCCACTTAACATAACCATTGAAACACCAAATTTAATTTGGGATAAGTATATTTGGAACCTCCAGATTTATTTTGGGAGGGAGGGAGAATGAGATTTTAACACTAATGGAGGGCTAACTATAGAGACAAATCCTTTCCAACAAGCCAACACCAATTGACTCAATCATTTGAATATAGGCATACAAGCCCCTGCTAGTCTTCTTGTAGATTTTCAAGCCTATCCCTATCTCTAAATTGATATTTCTTCTATTTTTTTTTTAGTGTTTGCCTATCCATGTCCTAAGATTTAGTGACTATTATTACAATGAAATGAAGTATGGAATTGAAACCTTAAGTTTTTTTTTGTGAACCCATGAGTCATCTACCACATACCAAATCTAAATATCTTCATGGGTCTTACTTGCTTGTGACAGGGCTTGTGATTGCTATGGTAGTTTTGCATGCTATTGCTCTCAATTATAAGTTTCTTTGAATGTTGTAAGGTTTACGAGGAACTTTTTATTGTTCCACAAAAGAAAAAGTATTGGATTTCTAACAATTTTCATCCTTGAAAATAACATAACTTAAAAAAAATAAGACACTAATAAATCTGCTTTGATGTTCAATGATGGATATTCAATGTTTTCTGGTAGTGTTTGATGTGCAAAATTGTCTAATTCAAGTGCAAAACAATTGTACTTTGCTTAGGAGTTATCTTTGTACAAACTAAATGTAGTCAAAATTAATACTAATAACAATAGCTCATTAAAGTAGCTTGGAACAAAACAATATGACATGCAACACTTCCATCTAAAATCCACCAATAACCACTACAATTAACAATATACCTAGTCAAACATGAATAGGTATAGAGTAAGAGACAAGGGAAATATGTGTATGGCAAATCACATAAATGCTTGTCCCACTTTAGGGGGTCATTGCAAGAAATACCCCCAATTTTTTGTAGCATTTTGAAAAAATTTGCATTTTAGCCACGGAGTATTATGAGTACTATATAGTAGAACAATCTCAACCGTTGATTGTAAAAATTGATGGCTAAAAGTACTGTTGCTAGTACCATGGACTACTTGTGATTTTTAAAACTGTACTTTGGGAAAAAAAAGACAAATTGCAATAGAAAAAAAAGAAAAAATGAGTTATAAAGTAATAATAAATAGAAAATCATGAACAAAAAAAACTAAAAATTGGCCATTTGTGAGGACTTGATGGTGATCAAATTTTATCAGAAAAATGAAGTTGACACCATTTTCAATGTTCAATGTCCAACTCTGAATCATTCAATTTGGATACACCAAACGTAGTAAAAACCCCTAAACCTCAAAGTGTGACAAATTAACATTATTGACTTCCAAAATATTATATAATATTTTAAATTTCTAAAAAATAAGGGATTTGATTACCATCAAGTTAAGGTATCTACGGGGTGAATTTTTGTCGTGATTTTTTGAAATTTTTTTGGAAGATAGAAAAACTGATAAACTTTGTGGGAATATAAATTTTTTCACAATCGGTGCTCGGAACAACAATTATGACCAAATAAGCTCAAAACAGGGGATCGGGGGCAGCCTGGGCAGCAAAACAAAAATTGAAAAAATTTGAATTTTTTTTTAAAATATATTTTTTCTCATAGAATATATTTGTGTCTATCTCAAAAGATTTGATTCATTTCATTTGGTTTTGTTATGAGAAAGTTATGGACATTCTTGTTTTTTGGGCAATTAGAGCATCTTCTCGGAAAAAATAACTTCTAGGATTCATTTCTAAATGCAATTTTTTCAGTTTTCCAATTTTTTGTTGCATAGTTTAGTTTACTTGCTAGAACAATCTCGTCATTGGGATTCGTGCATTTTAATTCCATCTAAAATATATGAATATTTTAGATTTTCCTTCTATCTTATACCTACTTCTACTTAACAATTTTTTTAAGAATGATAATTAATTTTTTTTGAACTTTTTTAATTCCTAGACTCTCAACTCAATTCTCTAGTACTATAAAGATTTAAAGCTCAAAATGCTGTAATGCAAAAAATTTAAGTTAAAAATGTTTAAAGTAAGAAAATCTAGTCCCGCAATGTGCTGAAAAACTTGTGTTTTTCACTTTAAATTCAGATTTTTTGCAATCTGTGCGGTCAAATATTTAAAAAAAAATTACACACATTCTTACACTAATTAGGTGTAAGATTCTACGGTTAGATGTGCAAAAAAAATATTTTTCAAATTCTTTTACCCTTTGCTATAGAAATGACAGTTTTGAATGTTTTTTGGCAGGAAAAAGGCCTTGGGCCTTTAGAGGTTAAACATCTCCAATAAAAAATTCATTTTCATTGGACTTGTGCTTCAAAAGTAATAATGGTCATCGGGAGATCTCACGATGGTCATCGGGAGATAATCTTAAACATCGAGAGATTAATCTTAAACATCGTGAGATCTTATTATTACCATTATTAGTTTCGGACTTTCAAAAGTCCAAAATTCATTGAATAGTCCAGAAGTAGTTAAATGTGGCATGCGACTTGTTTCCCGGCACTTCACTACTCTCAACTGTGGCCGTGTATTTGGAGCAGCTAGCTACGGCCGTGGTGCCACCTCTACCGACATCCAATCGTCCACAAGATCAAGGTGAATTGCAATGCACTCGTCTATTGCGCTTCCAGATCTCTTTGCAAAAATATTCCAAGTCCTGGAGATGACTTCACGCTGAATCTGCACGCCTTCAAAATTCTCCAAAGAGTTCACTTCACAGTCTTCAGGAATCTGATCCAACCCCCGATCCAACCCATTTTCCATCATGTGAGCATCTTGCGATGGAGGCAAATCCGGAAGCAGTTGACAAGCAGTGGTCCTGTCTGTGACATCATCCTCATCGGCAAACTCAGGAGTTCGGGGACCCGGGACAACAGAAACGATACCGACTTCGTCGTCTTCCGGGATAACCATTGTTGGGCACGCTGGGCATGGCTTGGCTTGGCCAGGGATGGAGGGAGGAGAGTCCAGCATTCGAAACAGGCACGGCCAGCAGAAGACATGACCGCAGGAAGCCGTCATGGGGTTGGTGGATGGGAACAACAAGCAGAGGTTGCACGTGATGGTCTCCATTTCAGCTGTACTTGTATGTTGTTCAATGCGCGCAGCTCACCTGGTTTCGATCGCTCTCACTCCACACGAGTTCGTTCTAATTGCACGAATTCACTCTCTCGCACTCTGCCTCGCTTGGAAAGCCAGAATCGGTCCAACAGAATTCAGTGGAAGCCAAAACTCTTGGTGGGAAGTGGAGTGGACTGAAGCAATGTGATCCTTGCGTTGCTTTATAAAGGCCTCGATCACAAAAGTGTTCCATTCTCGGCAGCTTCCCTACTTGGGTAACTATGATCATGGCTGTCTCGCTTGCGGAATTTAGATTGATATGAGTTTTATTTTTGATTTCGCAAGTCATTTATGCATCAAGTCTCGGTGGTGGATTGAGTATGTCCAGACAGAGTCTTCCAAAGCCTCGGTTGTTACGGATAGATTTTCAGGACTGAGGTCTCTTCAGCTTATGTAGCCAGGATTGCAGCTTCGTCAAGTACTGGTACACACCCGCGGTCCTAGCTTTTGCATAAGCAAGGCAATTTCAATTCATATTGGTATTTTTCCTGTTGAGAAGCACAAGCGGTTTATCACCCCCACTCAGCCCGTACTCCTTTGTTGCACTCACATTCCCAGCTCATGCATGCCGTGGGAACCAAAAACTGGACCACAGAGTCTGAAATCCATTGATACCTTGACGCCAATCTCAAAAAGAGATTGGAGTCTCATCTTTCTTCATGCTACCAGAGTCATTTCATTTGCACCCATTTCCAGTCCGTCCAAAGGATCCACTGTCATTCATTTTTCATGTAATAAAACCAGACTCAGGATGAATGCCACCCTCTGAGGATCTGTAGCCATGCCAATCGCACGCACAGAGCCAAAGACCACCAAGGCTCAAACTCCTTGTTGCAACGCGTTTCCGCTTTCCAAGGGCCGATTACTGTCAATCCTCTCCCTTCCTTCTCACCTTGCCGATACAACTATAAAAGTAAGAAAGCCCGGTGCCTGTGCTTCGAAAAGAAAAAGAAAAAAGTAAGAAGCCCGGTCTAGATTCCGTTGTTGCCCTCCACGACCAATTGAATCAATCAGGGCTAAGCTTCAGCTCTTCATGGCGGCCATGTTGAACTTGTGGGAGCTCGTTATGTTTGTGTTGGTTGCAGAAAGACGGGGAGAGTAGTAGCACTCTATGCTTTGCTTCGTGTAATTGTAATTGTGGTGGGGGTGTTGGGGTAAGATTCAGCAACAAATTCTGTTGGCAAACTGGGTGGAAAACAACGAGGATTCAAGCGCACGGGGTGGGTGGGTGGGGGGTGAGCCATGGCGTAGCTGGTTGTGGAGACACGGAAGGCAATTTCAAGAGCTGGTGGCGATGGCGGCCTGGTGTGCCCTGCCTTGTCTGGCTGAGCTCTTGGCTCGCCTTCAATTCAAGCGATGGTGCTCAAATCCTCTGACTTCACAGATTCAGTGCAAGTTTTAGGGTTTCAGGATTCTGTGTGGCTTGTGAGTGGGAGTTCCAATACAGATTTGGAGTTGCAAGAGAGCCTTATTACACTCAAACCTCTTTCAAAGTATTCAGAGTTGAACCCCTCGTTCATCCCCGATTTTACTCCTTGGGGAAAACGTTAGAAGTTTTTTTATTTGCCACGCATGATAATATTTGCAAATTTTGAATTCATGTTTGGAATCAGAGGCTCCAAATTAGCTAGAAGAGGTGTAGAAGATAAATTAATCAAGCACACAATAGGGGGTCTTTCTATTTTGAAGTGCTCCTTGGAACGACTTTGGGAGGACAAGCAAGGGGGTTGGTTCACCTTGGCCTCTTTAAGGGTCTCAACTTTGAATATGTTGACAAGTGCACCGTGGTCAAGGATAGTGTAGCAAGTGTGCAAGATATTTTAGAAAGAAGGTCAAAACTATTATAGATTATAGATTTGGGGTTATAATTGCATAAAGTGAAGATGGAAGGAAAGACACGATGAAAGATTGAGTAAGAAAGGAAGTTTGTAAACCATCTCTTTAAGCCTATCTATCTCATCAATGACAAGGAACTTGGCACTCATTCGTGCATCCTCCAATCATGTTTGTGGTACCGTCAAAAAGATCTTTGTGAAGTGGGGTGCACAAGCTTTGTTTTGTGATGTTTGGATCTACAACAAAAAAAGATATTGAGTTTCGAAATTTTATGAGTAAGAAAATTAGAAATTTACTTTTACTTTTTTCTTTTGACTATGGCAATGGCACAAGGCACACTGGTATAGTAATTATAAGTTAAGCTGTTTGTTTGTTTTGTTTGTTACACTAAGATCTCCGTAGATCTCGAGGACCATGCACCCTCTAGTTGCGGTCTTGAACTCTTGGTACTGTCGGAAAGCCCATGAGCCAGTCTCTAAAACCCTAAACCCTAAACCCTAAACCCCTAAAAAACTCCCAACCTGTTATCGTCAATGGCGCCTGATCCCGTAATACACAAAATTCAGTGGTTGGTACAGCCAATGCAGTACTGTACAAAATGTAAACGTAGCAATTCAAAGCATGCTGATTGAGATTACTGCTCAGGTATCACAATGGCAGAACCGGCAGGTAGCTAATCCATGCCTCCAGAGTGTGCACGTCTATCAGTAATTAATTAATTACACGAAGGAAATATGATACTCCAACATTGTCGATCAACCTAATCTAGGTGAGTGCACTACGGCGTTTAGATGAGCTGGCTGTCTATGAGGACCACCTGGAGACTGCAGTCAAAGGGGAAATGTAGTCATTTAGCCCTCTACAAAGAATGTTCCTAATGCAGGACTTTTGGTAACCTAAAATGCTAAGGAAATATGATGCAACTACTCTAGGGGTTTAGGTTTCACCCATGTCCTATCGTAACAACCGCAAATCAAGGCCGTCCTCTTCATCAGGGGCCTCCCGATTCTTTCCAAGACCCTGAAAAATGCTATCTAGTGTCTGTGACGAAGTAGGCTGCAGTTGGGCCTTTTCCTGCCGCATAGGAGCAAACCGTTTGGTTCCAAAATTCTGCAAGCCGGACTTCATCGCATCCCAATTCAATGTGAACCCAATTCCATCTGTATTGTTCACTTGTTGAGGTGCTGTGGACGGCGTGGTGTGCAAGTCTATCAGTGCTGGGGGTGGTGCTGGAGGTGTCACCGTGTTCCCAGACGTCACTCTAGGATTGCTACCAAGGGGGGGTTTCGGGGGGATTTTATAGTTGCCATCTGATACTTTTGGAGTTGCGTACTTGCTAACGAAGGCATCCTTAGATGAGGGCTTTTCCACACGTCCATATTGACGATTTCCAGAGCCCTCGCGGCTGGCTTCGGTGATGCCTGAGTTTGCTTTGAGGGAGTTCGGTTTGAGGAGTGGCTTCTCCGCAGATACCTTCTGCCGATCAATTTTCACATATCAGTCAAGTACAAGAGAGTATGCCCAGCTGAATCAAGAGATGAGTGGGAAGCTAACACGATATTCACTTTCATGACCGACATCCATACTATGGTGCACGCAGAAACACATAAATTATTTGTAAGAACTTGGTTGACATAACTAGAGAATGCATATAAACTGACTATCGTGTTGGAGATTTTCAACTACCCATTAAAAACAGCAAAAGCAAAAGGTGTAGGGATTACCTTCCCAAGGATTGCTTCAGCCTCTATGTCCAACTCAGCACTGCCGAAGTTGCGCGCTAAGGGCACAACGTTCTCTCCCACTACCAAACCTTGTTCAAGCCAAGAGCGCTCTGTCCAACAGCATTTTTGAGTTGATGAGTACCAGGAGAGGCCCAACAGGAAAAAATTCAAATTTGGTAGTAGAAAGACGAGCAAAATTAACTTCCGACGTTAATGTCATCATCCATAATAAAAGATCCTAAAATTGCAATTCAAGATATCTACGAGCAAAGCTTCCAACATATTCATAGATTGTTTCTACCAATAATAAATTAAGAAACTCAAATCTAAGGCTTGTTCCTTTGACAATTCATACGTAACAAAGAGAAAAACAAACTCCATGTATATCACCTACCGTCCTAACCCTGCTTCTTGTTCAAGCCAAGAGCGCTCTATGCAACAGCAACATTGAGGTCATGAGTACAAGGAAAGTCCCAACAATGGAAAACTTAAAAATATGATGGTAAATAAAACCCAAACTTACCGTCTGACCTTTCATGTCACTATCCATAATAAGAGATCCTAACTTACAATTCAGACAAAAACCCTACGTACATCATCTCATTGAATTCAAAATCTAACCAAGTAATGAAATAAAACTCATTTCAAATGACTTTCACACAAACGTGACTTTAAAGGACAAATTTAGATACTCTCCAATGATCCAAGTACCTTTCCTAAGAATAATAAGGCCTGATGGATCAAATCCTTCACCATCTTCAGCGTCATGACTTCGAAAGTATCGCCAGCTTCCGAAGTAATCCATTATACGATTTAGAACATTGCTCGCTAATAAACCTGTATAAATCACCATGAATATTGGATAGAATGTGTTGAATCTTTCGTCTCCAATATAGGGGATAACCGTCATGGAACCCATTTTCTGCATACACAAATCATATATCAGAATCAGCCGACTACCAAAGGCTCTCGTAAAACTTCCACTAAGCTAAGTCAGTGGATGGTAATGTGTATCCATACAACAGATTGCACATCCCATACCCCACAACCCGAGTCGCAATGGTATGAATGCATGGAGACTCTGAGTGCCCACGACGGGAACCTTCGAACACAAGGGTTCCGAAGAGGAATATGACTTACGTCTTCAAAAACAGTTTTCTGGTCACTCCCATCCGCATTTTTGAGCTTGATTAAGCCCAAAAAGTTGTAGCAAAGAGGCGCTGCATATCTGGCAATCATACTGGAAAACAAACCAACGCACACTGTTAGTCCAAACAGGCGGTACCCGACTTCATTACCTCAGCAGATTCTTGAAATATATGACTAGATTTGTCTTGAACACTGATATCCACATAGTATGAAGATGCAGAAAAAAGAAAATTTGCAGACTATTCGAGGTGTGCTGTATGATTTCCAAGTTACCATGACCTTCAGTGTCATTTCAGCGATGTGCTTGCTGATGACACAGATAAAAGCCACATGAGGCAACGTAATGACAAGCGATGGATAGAACCACTTACGAGCAAATCATGAGTAAGCTCACAGAGCTAGTTTGCTTTGGCGCTAGGTAATAGATCGTCATCATCCCCAACCTGATGAGAGAAAAGTATGTACACACGCACATATACACCAGGGGTACGAAAGCAACCACCTGCACGACGAAATGCATGCGTTACAAGACAATATTCTACGCATGATACAGAAATCACGGTGTAACAGACGCAGGCCGAAGTACTAGTCACTTCAGCTCAGTACAATTGGCTGAGATCAAGCAAAAACTATCTCCAGCCTCCACCAGAGAACGACTACAGCAAGACGCAGACAAAACCAGTATCTGAATTGAAATTCATGACAATTGATTGAAAATACAAAACACAAATAAAAGCAAGAATCCAAGTTGTAAATACTACACGTGGCTCACTCTTATTAATGTACACAATATCTTATCACTCATCTGCACGTCAAACATATGTAAACCATACCAGAATTTCTAAATAAGAAGGTCAATGTTGTAATGCCTAACCTGTACAAGAATTTCCGATTCACCCATCCCTCTGAGTATCAACGAAAAGAGAGAAAGATCTGCCTCAAACATAAGGGTGGCTTCAGCCATCACAATTGCAACAGACATGGTTCCCAGCATTGCAGCTGAAGCTTTAACCACAAACTGTCTAAGTTGGCAACGCCACACATATTCTGCAATCAAATCCACCATTAAGAGAAATTAGATAACACCCTTGAGAGGTTTCAGTAAAACAGCCAAACACATCTTGGTTGCATACATGAGTTGAGAAATTTCATATTTACAACTGTTGCTTTAGAAAACATAGTCGTATGGACACGCAACCGACAAATTCCTATAGTTAAAATATATAGACAGGATACTCACCAGCTCTGTCAAGCAAGTTAGCAAAGGGGCCAGTGCGTGGTGGGCGGATTGTGGAAATAAACCGTCTGAAAATAAACGAAAATATCAAATTAGAGGATAAAGAAGAGGATCAAACAATTAGATTCACACTACACATCCGAGTTAAAATAATCAATACCTCAAAAAAGAAATGAAATGCACGGTGCTGAACAAAATAGTATCTCGGATGATGGTCTGCAGCAACTGCAATAAAAAGTTGCAAACTTACCCATCAGTATCACTTCCACGCTCAATATTCTTCACTGTCTCTTCCAATTCTAGTGCCTCCCAGACATATAAGCCATAGTCACTGCCCATTCAGAAACAACTGTCAGTTGCAGGCCATTAATACCGCCAACAATATGAACACAAGCAATGTAGGCTGTCCGATAGGTAGCCCTACATCCGGCTAGGGTGCGCTTTACGCAACTCTGTACCGCTGACCAGAACCATCAATCGGTCTTCCTTTGTGTCGCCATCATGAATTCCGGCGAACCGCACGGAGAAACCATTGTATCGATGGGTCATCGGCAGTCGGTTTAGCAACGATCGAATAAAATACGCAGTACAGACATTTAGGAACCAGTTTGTAGAAAGAGAATTAAGAAACCTGCGTGATTCCTACAACTTTGAACAGACCCGAAAGTAGGGTTGCAACAACCAGATTACTCGTATCTACACTAATTAAAATTGCTGAAAGGTTCTAGCAAAGATATCACTAACAACCTTTTGAAGCGATTATAAGAACTTTGTGCTTTGCGTAGACGCCTTCTGAGCGCAGCCATTGATTTCTCATCCTGATCGTAGTCCATGTCGCTTTCTCCCATTCTTCCACCTGATGGCTTAAACACTGGATCTTCCCTAACCTGACATCACATCACCCATTGGTTCTCAGAAACAAGCACAAATGAAAGAGTAAGTGACTTTCTGAACACATTGCGTAGAACTGACTTGCACACAATCCCTCTCAAATGTAAAAGCACAAATTACTAAAGCATTTTTCATTATCTACAAGATCACGCAGTACTCAGAAAGGAGGCCTTAATCAGATGCAATAAAGAGCATATGGGAAGGACTTACCATTTCTGCCAGCGTATCATCAATTACATCCATATAGCGCCGCAGACGATCACGCCTTGACATCTGGTTTGAAGTTGCTTGTGCAATCTGCCCCAAGAGTGCAAAAACAATAAGTTACGTCCTTTATCTGGTTGAATAATATCACAGAGTCGACACAGACGTGGAGTCTACAGCCTAATGTTACCAGAATGACAAAATCAAACTTCTCTACTGAATGAACATTTTTACTAGTCCTCAGCTTTCTAGACAACATCAAAATACTTAGATAGCACTAAGAAAATATGATGGTCACATCAAAAGTAATCGCTATATGAAAATTCAGGTGAAGAAATATATATCTCGCGAGAATGTCTTTAGAACAATAACATTCAGCTACTAATAATTAACATCTTCGGGATTTTACCACGATGGCAGTAGACAACTCTTGGTGAGCATCGTCCAGCTTGACAGCACATCGTGAAATTTTGTGAGTCAGATACTTCTGGCGGTAGTCAATATCTGCATTTCGCCACATGCTTCGAGGAATCTCCACCAAGCCAAAGCCTAGAAGAAATGCACCCGTAACAAGCCCAAAAGTGTTGGAGCAGGCAATCGCCAATGCTAGAAGCCCATTCCTGAGAAAGAGGCATGTGCCGGAAACCAATCAATTTATAAAAATAGGAAAGACCAGAACACCGCTGAGTAATCTGCTTTAGTGAGAAAACGTAAACGAAGGACAAAAGAAGTGTTCGAAACAAGGAACAGAATAGGAGACGGGTGACAATTAACAGCACACCACTGTCCCGTAGATTTACATAGACAGGCACTACTAGTTATTTCCGGCGACATGTGGACAGGATAATTGAAATCCATGCGAAGACAAATGACAACTCCCTTTAAACAGACCCTAAAAATTAACGCGCAAGTTTCTTGCGCAGCAGAAGGAAATAAATCATACCAGTGTAGCTTGTTCATGAAGATCATGATCAGAACCCCAATACCCCCAACAAATCCCACAGCCGAATAGAAAACGAGATTTTGATGAGCGCTTGTCTTGAGCCTCTTTGACACAGTGAAATCTCCAGCATCCTCGTAGCCTTGCAGCAAGGGAACTATACCCCTGCCTCACACAAAAAAGCCTGAACTTCAATAGTCCGTACGAATCATCCGAGCACAATCTGAACCTCCAGGCAGAAACAGCTGTATACTAAAAAACACATAGCATGCGTGTCGGGCGATAGAATGCTTACCAAGTGAGAAAAAACGTGCTCCAATATGACCAGCTCCATAATGTAGCAATGCTGGATTTACTACCTTGCAAAGAAACTGTCTGCCTCCCAAAATCACAAGAAGGGCCCGTTCAATTGAAATGCAGAATTTGACTAATGAAGCATTCGTGTGAAGTGGACTTCTGGGAGTGACACAAGCTTCCTAGTAGAAATATACACTTGCATTGAATATATCTTCCAAATGATGATTTTCGACATGGAAGAACAATTCTAAAAAATTCAACGAATGCTAGTACTCCAAATCCCCAATTCTAGCAGGAGATGGCCGAGCATTTGCCCAGTTGCCGCTCGTTCTTAAAACGCATCCAAACAGAGAGAAACTCGTGACAAAGTACTTAAATTGGGGGCGATGACTTCTCAAACCAGATGCCTAAGTATTGAGGTCTACTCTGCTGTAAATAACCAACGTACAAAGCATACTGGCAAGATGACACGGGATCCGTTGGAGCTTCAGCGAAGCCTAGTCTTAAACTCTGTGACAGAATTCTTGCCCAGTACTCCTCACGAAGACGTCCCAGAGGAGAAATCTTCTAAATGGAGCAAGATGCAGTAACGAATTCCATATTGTCCAGGTTCCAAATTAGTAAAAACAGACGCGAATAAATTTGCATCCGAAGAAATCACTACAGTAAATTTTTGAAATCCTCACGTTCGCCTCAAAGATGGAAACATACGAAATCGATAGTAAAATCGCATCCACAAAAAACTTCTTAACAGAACTCAAGTTACAGAAATAGATCTCGACAAAAAAAAATGCGCCTGAATCACTTCATAACTTGAAATCAGCAGAATCCTGGGGCTAGATAGAGGTTCAGGGAGGATTGGTTCCATAATAGAAACCGCGAGTGTCAAATCTTCAAGATTAAGCAACGTCGTCGTGATCAATTACAAATCAATACAGAGGAATACCTATTAGAGAAGAAAAGCTAGAAGAAGGTAATGGATGGCACTACTTACAGTCCAGATGTCCGCCGGCACAAGAACGATGATGGAGATGGTGCAGAACCAAGTATACCCTACAATCAATCGGACATGCAAGGGCACAGTGTGGGCAGCGAAGTACTGCAACACACCCGCGACCATGCCCAGGGCAATCGGCCCAGCCAACGCATAGAACAGCCACATCTTGCTCTACAAAATTCCTCCCTATCCTCTACCGCTGCACCGCAATCCTCGTTTCGTCTAACTAACAATCCCGAAAAATCACAACCAGAAACCCCTGCCACCGAGGAGCTACTCCAAAACACCAATTCCGACGCATCCATCACTCACGTAACCCCTCCTGTACCGCCATCCAGAACTTCTGGATCCCGCCAATTGTCCTCCTCGCCAAAATCCACGAAGTCCTCTCGAATCGAAACCTTCAGATCTCACCAAGTCTCGACTCCCCCGACGCGTTCGTTCCGCCGAAGCCACAATAATTGCAAAAGCAAATCTACCTCACAATTTTTTTTGAAAGTAAGCTCCAAAAGTACCGAAAAAACGCCGCGAAAATTCCAGATCAGAAACACCACAACCTTCCTGCTCCGGATCCCGAATTGCTATCAACAAATGTCAATGAAATTCTGCCCCCTGGAAGAACGCGTGGAAGGCTTTCTACGCCCCTGCGTTAGGGTTTCGTGGCTATGGTGGTCCTGCTCGTGATGTCGCGTGTAGCTTCGGTCTCTAATGGAAAATCAAGTCTTCTAGTTTCATAGATCTTTAATTGAAAGTGGTCTTATTTTGGTAGATATTGGGCCTCCAGGCGCGTTGTCAGGAGTGTTGTGGTCAAAGGAAGAAGAAAAGGGGCCGAAAGTTCTTGTTTTCGGAATCAGCCGGAAACCTAGATTGAAACTGGATTTGAAGATGAAGTGAGAAATGTAGATATTGGGCAGAAGAACTTCAAAAATTACAGTTGTTCTGCTGTAGCTTTGTCATTTCAACTTATAAGGTAGGAGGTCCATAAATCGTCCATTTAAGAGCTGAAACTGAATTTTGGGGAAGTGGAACTTCTTGAAATATTTTTCAGTAAATTTTCCTTGAAAGACAAATGGGATTGCAAGTGGACATCTATGTCTGAATTGGACTTCAATTGTAAGGTAGAGGGCTTGAGAAACGCTCATTTAAGGAGAAACATGCATCCATGAAAATATTTTTCACAATTCTTTGAACAGAAGAGAAGCGAGGACCATGCTTGAGAAGTTAGCATGAATTACATACACTTTATGCAAGTTTCAAGGCATAGGGCTCCATTTTTGCTTACAGGGTGTAACCATAATTAATAGAAATATGTCTGTAAATTGAGGAAGTCATTGCAAAAATTGGGTAATAGGATGCGTTGGACGTTCACGTCAGTGCCTTGATGTGTCCACATAAACTCCATAACCAAGCAAGAAGGAGAAATTACAAAGATCCCTACTAATTTGAGGATGTACAATATACAAATTGCTTTCCATGTCATATTTCCCATTATAAATCAAAATTTAATGCAGTTAACTGCACTTGCATTTTTCCTTCACCTCTTGAAGCACTCAAATCTAAGCAAGAAGTGTACATTACTGTGACCCCTTTTAACTTGTTCACATTCAAAAACCACGCACTCAAGACCTCAACTTCTCACCCCAACCATGTAGTTCAATTTCAGCCCCCATATGCACTGTTTTTTGCACGTTTATAGGGATGGATCTTAATGCCCGAATTGTTCTTGAGCCCTCTACCTTAGATGACATTTTTTTTATAAAGATTCAAGTATTACTTTGGATGAATGAAAAATTATTTGGATAAAGCATTACCTTCAAGTAATCTATTCACCATTCAAAATATGAACTAAAAGTTCCCCAAATCCCAAAAGTGAATGAACCTTGCTTATTAGATGTTATTGTTTATTTGAGCAAGGTTCATTGGATGTTATTGTTCATTTGAGCAAGGTTCATTCACTTTAAACTTTAAACTTGCTTTTAAAGAAGTAAATACAAATGAAATGCATACAATATTGTGTTATTTGGTTTTTAACACAACAAGCTTTCAATTGCAATTACTCTTTGAAGTTTTGAATTTTTTTTTCAAGTCTTGGTATAGAGTAGAAAAATAACTTATCAATCTTTATTTCTCAAGTTAATTTTTTTTAAATGGATACATTGAAATTCATCAACAGCATCCAATGAACATCATAAACAACATAAAAACAGCTAGATGTCAGAATAGATGTCCAAAAAAATATGTCATAAAAATACTAGGCATGTCAAAAAAAACATGGGTTTCTTCTAATGAATGCACATTCACACTAATATTCCCTCTTTCAAGACCCGTCTACCCTTTGATCCATCCAAACTCCCAAATCTCCGCCTTCCAAGACCCTAGGGGGCTTGTCATCTGCCCACCAACATAGACAGATAGTTGGCCTACTTTCCTCTTCTACCTCTACCAACTACCTTTCTTCCCTCCCCTTTCCACCTACTATCTTAGCTCTCTACCTCACTCTTGTTTTTTGCCTCAATAGGTAGGATTATAACTTCTAATCTACTTGTTGGATTTGTTCAAATTTTTCCTCCAGAAAGGTGGTCAATATACCCACCTTGTGTCAAAATTTGAAGAACATTAATAAAAAAATGATTACATATACACCTACCTAAGATCACCTAAATACGTTCAACGATCATTTGGTCTTCTAGGAATTAAAATTGAAATGGCAAAACAAATGATATATTGAGCTACAAAATCTTTTGTAAGATGTATAAACTATAAACTATTATATATTGAAATAATGCATTTCAATATACCTAGGTTGTCAAAATCCTACCACCTCAACAAAGGTATTATTCAAAATTTTCACCAATTAGTCACAATTGGGCATTCCCTACACACATGCAATAACATCCTATTTGTTGGGGGACTATTTACTTTGTAGAATGGATTATGAAACATGGTATTTTTTATATAAAGATAAATATTTGTGATTATTTATACTGAATTGGTAATTGTAATTTTTTCAAGGATCATTTAAAGGTATCTTATATTATTTGTATATAATTTTTTTCCAATTGCCCACAGTCCTTAAAGTGTTATAACTAGGAGCCATGTTGAAATGACATGTACATAATAATACACAATTTGTGTTCAAGAATACGATGAAGGATGGGATCATGTATCATCCATATGTTTAGATTTTATATTCACAAATTCTCTACAAGTCCTATGATAAACTTCTTATACACTGTATTGTATATAAATTTTATAGCACTTGTAGCATACTAACACCCTTCAAATTCTAAAGCAAAATACATGAATAGACAAAATAAATTCTGGCATTTCCAACGCTATGGGTAGTTAAAGACAGAAGCAACCTAGACTTCAAACCTCCAAAATCTACCAAAATAGAAAATCTTTTAAGGCTCCATTCAAACCATTGACATTCTTAATTGAGCGAGCAACAATAAAAAAAATTGAAGTTCTTGCTTGCTATTGTAGGATATATAATGGAAATTAGCAACCAATGGTCCTACATTGCAAACTCAATAGTGTTGATTCTTATAATTATAATATGCTAGAAAATAAACCTAGTACAAATATGTTTGGAATGTAACAATAAGGATAATCCCAAACAAAACTATAATAGTGGAACAAAGAAATTTGAAATAAAAGATCGCTTGCATCTAATTTCAGCCAAAAACAAGTGTAAACATTTGCACACAACTTGGGATTTCAAAAAAACATCTTTCAAGGCAAACACGTTGATGTCGTAACACTAAACTTGAGTTCGACAACAAACCACCTGAATCCATGAAAACATGAAATAGATAGAAACTAAATTTATGAAAAGTTCACTTGGATTCATAACTTCATTCAATAACATAATCTCTAAATGAATTCAATGCTTCAAACTGAACACCAATCCTCTACCCCTCATTGACATCCCATAATTGAAATCCATTGAGATGCTTGAAGGCATTGAGTTGCTCCAATTTACTTCTTCAAGTTTTGAAGGAAGCACCCTCTTCTATGTCAATGAAACTCAATAGAACTCAACACCTTCGCTTCATCCCCTTTTTGCTTTTAAAAATAGTCTTTCATGTACATCTTCATGGCGCTATACCTTTTGAACCTTAAAATTCCTTTCCAAAATCCAAAACCCAAATGTTAGCTGCAAATCCTAAACTATGAGCTCAAATGACTACTTGCAAATCCTTAACCACCCCCTAAAGCTTGAACCATACTCTATGACCTTCAATATTCAAATCCTAAACACCAACAATGCCTTCATTTTTCTATAAGGTAGTGTGCTCTAAAAGCGCCCATCTTCTTCAAATTGACCCTATTTTTAGGTGGAGAATGGAGATGGGTTGATCCTTAAATGAACCAATTTAGCAATTGAATGCATGGAGGAAAACATATTTTTCTATTGCAAGAGCCAATCATTGTCTTTGATTTTCGCTCATCTCTTATAAGTTGTAAGTGGACAGATTTTGGAAGACCTATGGTCACGAATAGGTGTCTTTGCCCCAAATCTTTGAAAATCTATAAGTAATTCAAAAATACTTGAAAAAATACAAAACCACTTGTGCTAAGTTCCACATCTATTTTTCTTTCTTTGAAAAACGATCTAAAAATAATTATGCCCATGGAAGCCTGTGAAAAAGGTGGACCAACCCTTAAATGGTCGCTTTAATCCCTCACCGCCAAAGTCCCATTTGGGTTCAAAAACAGTAGTGCTTTTGAAGTGATGTAGATCTCAATGTCACTAAGTTATAGAGATCTTAACTATACAATCTTGTAGTGAACATGTTGTAGATGATGTGGATCAAATTTGGAGTCATTCGACCATATGGATTGCAAGATTATAATGTTTTAGTGTTGAAAAAAGATGCTAAAATTTTCCTTCTAACACACTTGGAGGTGAAATTTGATTCCTAAACCTACTCAAATGAAAAAATTTGAAACTATAAAGTGACTCAAAATCAACATAAAAACTCATTGGTGGAAAAAGTATCATTCAATTGACTCAATATGTTTGCAGAATGGCTTGCAAATGTCAAAAAAAAGGCAAGAAAAGTTGCAAAAAACACATACGAGACTGAACCTCCTTCTACTAAAATGCTTCTCAGTCACTCATAACTTATTGGATTGATATGAAATTTTAGCCACATAAACTAGACTAGTATGTGCAACTTTCTCAAAAACATTTATTAGGAACGAAAACTGTATGAAAAAGATACAAGCCTCCGAAGTTCATTGTAGTCCAAGAATGGCGGGTTTTTGAACTTCGAATTGCTCCCAAGCATTCAAAACAACTTGGATTGACATGAAAACTTTACCACAATAACTAGACTTCAAGTGGAACGTAATCCAACAAATTTTTATTGAAAACAAACATTGGATGAAGGAGATACAAGCCCCGAAGTTGCAGCCTTCAAATGCAGTTTGGTGAATTCAAATTGAACCTGTGAACTTGGATTGGCTTCCAAGAAATCAATACAACTTGGATCGATCTGAAAATTGTACCACACAAACTAGAAAAGAGAGCTCAACTTTAACAACAAATTTTATGAATTTGGACACCAGATGCAAAAGTTACAGCACTTTGAATTTTCTTTGAGGACACTTTTCGTCCCCTCCGGCGATGAGGGGTTAAGAGCACACTGTCTACCTTACTAAGGAAAGTGGAGCATCTGAATTCTTTACCCAAAATTTCAATACAAACCATCTTAGCATCACCAACATCCGAGACCCACCATCTAGCGGAAGTCACAAAACCTTAAATCCAACAGGAATATTGCAAACAAGAAGACCACCCAAAAATTGCAAAACAGTAAGGCAGGAGGTCCTAAAATGGAGCGGGTTCTAAAACCAATCAGGCTCTAGAGGTACATTTTGCACTTTCCAATATACAAGTGGTGTGCATTTGAGGAGGTGGTCGGTTTAGAGCCCACAAAAATGCACTTTTCTGCAACTTCAGAAACTCATAACTAATTCTACAAAGCTTCAAAAAATATGAAACAACTTGGGTTAGATGTCAATTTCTCTTGCTTTTCACGGAAAATTTACTGGAAAATATTTTAAGAAGTTCTACCTGCCCAAAAGTCAGCTTCAGCTCTTAGATAAGCGGTTTATGGACCTCCTACCTTACACCACGCAAAATGCAACAGATAGGCACGTAAAAATTTCAAATGACCTTTGACTTTCTTTCCCTTGCCCAGAGCAATGAGCGCGTGTACCATACGCGTAGGTCAATTTCAAAAATAAGTAGGGAATTTTGGATCATGTCTAAATTTTAAAAATTGTAGAACTATTTTTTGAAAATCTGAAAAAAAAAATCATTGTTGTTAATTTTGAATATCCAAAAATTATTCTTGAGAAAATTTAGAAAAAGGAACACATTTGCAGATGAAAAGAAAAAGCCAATCCAAAATTGAGAGTGTTGAAAAAGTAGGAAGAGCAAAGTGTCGAAAGCCAAGAAAAAAAATCAAGTTGCTCAATTGTCCAAATTCCAAAATTAAACAAATTTGGGACCAAGATGCCGAAACTAACCTGAGCGTATGATAGTGGAAACTTGAATCCAAAAAATAAAGTTGAGACATTGGATATGCATTCCTTGAGTGATCTCCAAGCCGTTGTTGACAATCATCCATTATGAGATTTTGGATAGGAAATCATTATGAGATTCCATGGTTTCCATCTTTGTTGGATGAACCCTAAATCCTAAATCCTAATTATTCACCAGTAATCCTTTTTCTACTATGCTATTTTATATGTATTGTTTACATAATTCTATGATTTTATGTCTATGCTATATTATAATCATTATGTATAATCATGTTTTTCTTTACTTGCATACCCTATATTACATGTAATTTTTTTACAAATTTTGCCTAGAATTAATATATGAAACCCTACCTTTTATTGCAAGTAGTTCTAAGTTTTTTGCCAATGCCCCTTTCCGAGCAATTAATACGTGCAAAATTGAGCTATATCAGGGTGTTCACTAAAACTCACCCTCCTTTTTGCGGCTATTTAATTCACCAGCCACTTAATGCTCCTGCAGGTCTCGTGTGTTGACCTCCTTACATGCAGTTGGCTTGATTTTCACTCCCGTGGTAACTCCCTGCGGTAACTCCCTGCGGTAATTCCCTGGGGGTGCAGTGTTTCGGCTTCTGACGCCATGTCAGTCTCCTTACCAGATCCCATGGATGGCGGATGCCTGCATGCATGGTTAGCCATGGCCCATGGGTGCTGGATGCATGCCCCATCTGGCTGCACATGGTCTCGATTTCCGTGCCGACCTCAATGTTCCGTCCTCGTAGTCTGCGCCAGCTCAGTGTTTCACCGTCGGGCGCCTGCTCCAGCAGTAGGGTTGCCGTTGCTAGGGTTTAGGCGGCCGCGAGGTTTTTTCCGGCGATGCTTTGAGTTTTGGGGTTTCTGCAGTTGAAGCTTCTGGTTTTGTTCGATGAGGGCGTTTGTCAGAGCCTTCACTTCTTTGCAAATGTCCTTGAGTTGCTGTTGGTTCAATTTGGGGAGAGCGATTGACAATGTTGTTGATTCAATTTGAGGAGACCGATTGACGATGCTGTTGATTCAATTTGGGGAGAACGATTGACGATGCTGTTGATTCAATTTGGGGAGAGCGATTGACAATGCTGTTGATTCAATTTGAGGAGACCGATTGACGATGCTGTTGATTCAATTTGGGGAGAGCGATTGACGATGCTGTTGATTCAATTTGAGAAGAGCGACTCTCAGGGTTTGGGGAGAGCGATTGACGATGCAATTTTTGCTTGTGTGCACCGCCTAGTTTAGGGTTCAGTTGGTGCTGAGAATACTGTATGGGATGTATTTGTGGTGGTGTTAGGAGATTTCAGATTTTAGGAACCCTACATTCTACTATCAACTTCTGAGCGTGTTTGAAAGGGGCAACTTGTCTGTTTAGGGTGTGATTGAACTGAACGAGTTGGCTTAAGGTTTAGATTGTGCCAAATTCTGGATTTAGGGCTGTGGTTTTGGGTTCTACGGCAGTAGGGTTTGGGGTTGGTGTACAGACTTCTTCGGGTCCTATGGAAGACTAGACGCTTTGAATGTCCAGATTATTCTGCTCATATCAGATTTACATTGCTCGCATGGATTCAGGTTTAGGGTTTGCAAAAAAACTTTAGGGTTCAGGAAGACTGATGTTTGTAAAAGTCCAACGTTTCTGTTGTAGGTCTACACTTAGCGTTTAGGGTGAGTCCTTCTCGCGATTTACATGGCAAATTTCAAGAATGACCCATTTGCTTCTGAAAGCATAGATTCTGTACTGAATTCCACAGCTAACGCTTCCTGTGATGAATGGTACAAAGAACAATTGCAGATGGAGCTTTGAGCCATTGAAGCAAAGGTGCAACGTCCGCCTCAAGGGCCCATTAGCAAAGCAGACTTGCTATGGGACATGCGAGAGACGCACCTAGTCCGGTCAGTGGATGGTGATCGCAGGAAAGACTGCGTAGTAGCTCAGCAATGTTTCATCTTGAGCACCAGAATCGAAGACTTTGTATGGGGGATGGAAAGCAGCAATGGAGGGGTCTGTTGTAGATATGTCAAGATTCGAACCAAACCACAAAAAGAACTCGGCACTTTCAGGGTTTATGCAAATGCGTCCAAGGATGTTATCCGGTACAGCTTTCTTTCCCACACCCTCACTATCCTCTTCCATTATTGTTCATGTAATTAGGCAGAACTTGTACTATGGATAATTTTGCTGATATGCCGGATTTTATTCTGCAGATATCACTGTCAATACGGGCCGCAAGACCACAGTGGTAACGTGAAGACAGTTACTTCCTTGTTGCTGCCGAAGCAGCGACCAAAAGTGGTAGTATCGGGTCCTGGGACAAGCCGACATTCACGGAAGAAGAAAGATGTTACTGCCGATGCCAACGTACAGGTGGAGACGACGAAGAAAAGACGAGGTAGGAAGAAAGGTGCCCAAGTAGCAACTGCAGGTGAAGTCGCAGGCAAACCAAAGCGCACACGGAAGAAGAAAGATATACGAAATTCTGTCTACAATGACCAAAGCATCACACCTGATGTAGCCAGCGCTCCGCAGACGGCACAAACAGATGGAACCAGAAATATTGATGACCCCATCGCGCAAAACACTAATCCAGTATGTCACCAAAATCCCGCAAATGGAAATGGCAGTGCTCCGTTGAATACAGATTCAATTGCCACCATGTCCGTCAGCGCTGAGTTCCAGACGAGAGACGTCATAGACCTGAATTCACCGGCGGACTTAATAGCCAACCTGTGTATTACCGGGGATTCAAACAAAGGGCGGGGGGAAATAGATCTGAACAAACCAGCAGGTGATTCAGTGCCCATACAACAACTGCCTCATCTCAACACCAACAACATTCTTCTTGAAGGCAATTCCGCTGTACAGAGGCCAATACAGAGTAAAAGGGTAGTGCCATGCAAGCGACGACAGAGAACAAAGAAGCCTGCCAAAACATTGAGCAACTTCACCATTGATCTCAATGTTGTTCCTCGCGAGAAGGAGGACGATGCACCTGAAACTGAAAAGATGTGTAACATTGCCACGTTCCTGGCATCTTCCACAACTGCAGGAAAAAATACTTCAGCCATGAACACAGCTGTGTTGCGGAATGCAGCAGCTTCAGGATACACTTGTGGACATGAAAACACTGTTTGCAGTGAAAATCCAGCTCCACCGGAAAGAAATGCTGGAGTGCAGCACATCACATCACGCTACACAAGCCAGCAGCAAAGCAACAATCCACCTACGCCAAAACCTAAGAAGTCGCGCGACTCAAAGAAACAGTGGGGAGGCTTGTTGAAGCGGGGATGTTTGGCATCCTTTAGTGTAAAGACATTTTACTTACTACCCCATATCACTGAAGTTTGCATTTTCGAAGCAAAGCATGTCAACCGAGACCGGGTTCAATGCCACGGATTGCTTGACACAGGTGACCGTGGTGCATTTTCATGGAATTTGTCAACAGAAATCAAGGACTTTGTATTGGCACTTCTAAGAAACGGGCACAGTGTTCCACAGATTATGAGCAAGCACATAGCAGTTGTGAAACATGCACTGGCAGCTGGAACTAACCTGACACGAGACATGTTTCTACACGAACGAGATGTTCAAAATTTGGCTATGAAGGTGGCACAGGAGACATACATGCTTGACAAGCAAGACGCCAAGAGTGTCTAGCTCTGGGTACAAGAAAACCCAGACAGTGTTTTCTATTACCAGGAAACAGGCGTAGCGGTCCACGGAGGGCTCACACCGTCAACCATTCCTTTCACTGTCGGCATTCAGACACCTTGGCAGCGCGACATGATGCTGCAGTTTGCCCACGAGGGAGCCCTTTCAATTGATGCCACGTTTGGTACAAATGAGAATAAGGTACGTCGATCTACATTGACACTACAAGTGTTCAGTAAGAGGCCTGTAATTTCTTGGAGTACAGAGAAATGGATGCTTCAATGTAGGGGTGCACTAACGAAATACATTGCTGTTGTTTTACAGTTCCCTTTGTATACCTTAATGGTATTTGACGAGTGGCACAATGGGATTCCTGCTGCCTTCATTATTACATCCCGCGCGGCTCAAGAAGACCTCACTCCATGGATGAGGGCGCTGAAGATGACCATGAGAAAAGAAAATCCGGATTGGAATCCTAACGCGTTCATTGTAGACTACGCACAAGGAGAGATCAATAGCCTACGGTATGGCCTCGCCTTTAACTTTTTCTCTCTTGTAGTCTGCAGAAAATGCTCACAAAATTATTAGTTACATTCCACTTTAGAGTAATTGTGCAAATCTGAATGCCTTTTCTTATAAACCGTGAAAACATGCCAAGCACACTGATGTACTCTCCAATCAAATATTGGCAAATCGTAAAGGTCAAAAACACTGACAACAGATGCCTCGTAATGCTGCAGGACCGTCTGGCCCATCACTGCTATCTTTCTGTGCTTGTGACATGTGCATAGGGCTTGGCAGAAACAAGCTTGCATCAAGATACAGGATTTAGTGCTTAGGGCTGATATCTTGAAGGGGCTCGGGGCTATTATGTACGATTGCACGGGACCAGCAGGGGAGTATGCCACTGCTTGGGCGAATCACAAATTGCGTGAACTTGAAGATCAGTACCCTACTGCAAACGAATTCTGGGATTACGTTCGGCAACAGTGGCTGCCAAAGCTGTACATGTGGGTGGTTGGATATCGGAACTTGCCGTACGCTGGGCAAGACACAAATGCGGCGGTGGAGAATTACCACGGTTACATGAAATCCGTGCTGAAGGCAGAGAGGAGCCGACTCACTGGGAGACGTGTTGATTGGATTATTCATATTCTCACCGGTGACGTACTCACGCACTATTGGTACCAGCGCGTCCGAAAGCAATTTGGATTCGTAGACAATCGGAAGGAACGTGGCATTGTTGTGTCCTCACTCCTCCGAGCGCGGGACATTCCAGACAGTGACGTAACACTGCCCGGCTTTGTGGGTGGACCAGCCTATGTTACGTCAAGAACTCACCGGCATGTACAGTATGTGGTTCACAATCCGCATGAACTGTGGGCAAGTTGCAACTGCGTACATTCTCAAAAAAGGAACACCTGTAAGCATAAAGTGAAGGTTCTTCAAATTCTCCATCCGCACCTAGCAGAGGGGATCGTGGCAAGATATTGCGGCAGCTTGAAAGGGACTGCTAGAGCCGGGCTAAGGCATTTGCTAACTCCAACGAGGAGGGGAGCAATCCCAGCTTTTTCCTCCCAAGGGGAAACGAGACTGGATTCCCCTGTTCAGTCAACGCCACAGTACCACAGAGCGCGCCCGCCCATGGACCTGCAGAGCACATTACAGTTGCAGACGGAGGAGCTCTTGGACTTCGTCGAGGGGAAGACGACGCTGATGGAACACCTTCACGCGGATTTACAGCGGTCACTGGGGAAGATGAAGATGTTAGAGGCTGAAATAGAGTCTGGAAACATACACCCATCGCAAACAAATCCAGTGTTTCATCCTGTGGAGGACGGCTTGGGGATGCGGTTGGGGCAACTGAAAGACTTCCTGGAGCGGAATAACCGGACAAGGACGTCAAGGAGGCTGGCAATGGGCGGAGACTCTCCAGCTTAAATGAAACTGCAGGCTTGTAGTATCATTGATGTGCTCTAATAGTGTTTCAAACTGGTGTGCCTTTTTTTAGGCTGTTCAACTTGTGCAGTTCTCCATTTTCACAGCGCAATCTTCCACATCCATTTAAATATCACAGCATTCACGTGTGTGTGGTAGTCATTGCCCGCGGGAGGCTATAACGATTTATGGTCAAAATTTGCTTTTTCGAATGAAACACTGTACTGTGAATGCAACGGCTCTGCAATATAGTACTATGGCTTCATTGTGATTGGGGATCTAGGGCGTTTTCCTCTGCACAGTTTCTTTATTTTGACGTTCAAATGTTTAGAAAAGTATTGATTCCCTTCTTCCGTACGAGATTACTTTATCGTTTGGCAATGTCGCCACCTCCTCAAATACGGTAGTTCCACCATGGGGCACCTTACCGTGTCCTACAAACACAGAGCATGTCCACAAATACGAGAAATGAAAAGGATTCAGCTTTCCTTTCAACTACAATTGGCTCCATTCTTTTCTCTGTTTAATAGGGCATTCAATACTGTGCCCAAGCCAAGCCGTGCTGGCGATCATTCGACGATACGCGCACCTTTTGCTTGTAGCCGGGTTTTGACTACCATGCTTAGAACCGGACTTGCCAATACAATGGCCACGTTCATTCCAATTAATATAACAGTGAAGCAACTTCACTGTGTGAATTCTGAGAAACACTGGCGTGCGGCAATCCACTATAACTTCATAGTGCATGCAGACCTAAAAGGAAAGGAAAGCCATAGAGGGCGGGATATCTCCACAAGTACAAGTTTGACAAGACAAAAGCCGCAAGCAAGAAGTGGTGGACCGAAAAAAATAACTTCATCAACATACATGTACAGCAGTTGGGAGAGCACTGACTCAGAAAATACAGGGTGTCAATACTAGTCTGTACACATGAAACGCTGAAGGCACCACTACAATAGATAGGTAAGTATACGTAGACATGGTCTTCACAGCAGTGAACTGAAAGAAACCTACAAAAGATGACTCTCCACTAGTCAAGCCGCTAATGGTGTAGTGCTACCACGCAACTCAGTAGATGAGTCGCTGGCAGCACTGTAGAACACACGGTATGGGGGCTCGTAGTTTGGTGATATGCCAGATTCTCGGAGCTCATCTGCAATCGCCGAGATCACATTCTTCTGAAGGGTTGGCGCTGTTTTGTGGATTTTCACTTGTAAAAGAAACAGATCCATCGCTGCAGTGCGGTCTGACATCGGGTCATTGCCATGGAAGAGACGAAGATATAGCTCCATGAAACGCAGTATGCAAAAGCCACACTCGTAATTCCCTTTCTGAGCAAATGTGGGCACCTCCACAGTGATGGGCTGAGCGGGTAGCGACCGGCCGTGCACCAACTGCCAAGCCTTCCAGACACGGCGTATGTACTCCCGGTCCACTGAGTCGGTGTGCATGTGAGCGCTATCCAGGTGAAGCACGCTGGACTCCGTTAGAACGTACAGAGACCAGTGCATCCTGCCAACAAACGGGATCAGTATTTCCATATTGGTGGGGCACTCACTGAAGATCCGTGTTGGGACAAGATATTGCTGGCCCCACTTCAACAGTGCTTCTTCTGAAATGTCGTCCCACGTCTGTGTCATAGTGGCGTCCACAAAAGACAACGTCACAAACACGCGTCGTCGAGTCTCCGCAGGGAGGCTCCACCACAGTCGGCGACTAAGTACGTCGACAATGTTCTGCCCAAGGTACTTCCGTGCCTTCCTCAAGTTGCGGACATGACGTGTTGGAACGGGCAGGGCCTCCTTCCCGAGGCCAAAGAAGTACAGGAATCCGCTATCACGATCACCATCACCTTTCCTGCAGTGGCACGAGGAGCCGAAACGTGATTCAGTGGGCAGTGTTTCGCAGAAACAGTGGGCACATACGGGTCGACATGAAGTAAACCGAACTCAAACAGGGATAGCGTACCTCGGAAGGGCCTCTATGAGACCGTCTACGTCGAAGAAATCATAGCAATTGGGGATGGATAGTCTAATTGTTGGGGCTGGGTCATGATCATTGCTGTGAGGCGGGGCAAAAGTAACACTTTTTCGATGAAGAACTCGCCGCGCACTATCAGGATCAAGGACTACGTGCGGAGCTGGGACTGATTGCTCTCCCTCGCTGTCCTCCTCCATCCTCTGCAACGAAGCGTCCTCCACTGCCCGATTAGTTGCAAAATCAGTGGCAAGATTTCGAGGAGTGGCTGATGCTGCAGCAAAGCTCTCCATATGATCTGCTGGCGAAAGGAAACCAGGACTGATGGTAGCTGGCGGTGTGCTTGCGAAAGGAAGTCCCTCAATGTGCAAGTCCTATGTAGCAATGTCCTCAACGACAATGTTGAACGGCTCTAGCACGACTACAATGGACTGTGTGCACTGTGGCCCCTCTTGTGCAGGCATGTCCTGTGTTTCCTGCAACGTAATCTTCATCTGGGTTTCGTGTTCCTGTGTTTCGCTGTCCTCTACGCCACGGTAGTGTGTCCGGCTCGTGTCCTCGTCCTGTGTTTCTTCCACCGTCAGCTGAAGTTGCTTTTGAGGCCCCTGTATTTCGCTGTCTTTCTTCCCACAATACTCCGTCCACCTAGCGTCCTCGTCCTCTTGTAGCGCAGCGTCGAAGGATTGGACAGCATCCATAATGTTTTTCAGGGCGGCCTTGGTGCGCGAACCCCAACTTGGCCCACTCATCTGCGATGTACTCCATGTCCATGTCCTCACGCGTGCGGAGCAACCTCGACCAGATCTTACCCTGGTCACACCAGTGCTCGTGCAGCGTTGTTGTCCAACATCGTGCAAAAGTTGCCGGCAAGTCACGTGCCAAGTCCTGGAGAGCACGAAGGCGCACATTTTGAACCCACCTCAGAATCCCATCGATGATGCGGTCCTCCTTCCCCTCGGAGACCATGCTGGCGTCTTTCATCACACTCGTGTGGACCACATTCGCATCAAAGTTTTCCATGCCAGAAAATCGGAATTTTGCATCGTAGGTGAATACCGCCAACGTCAACATGATGTCTCGCACCCGTACACACATGTTCCGCACCACAGTCTTGTTTACCCCGAAAAGGGGACAAGAAAATTGGCGCCACCTGCCCGACATGTTGTGGACCGCAATCCACATCACCTGCACAAAAGGTGAGGGCTTCAACCTGTGAACTCTATCCTCCAAGAGGATGCGGCGGACCTCCTCAGCCTCCTCTTCTGCAGTGTGGACATGATTGTGTCCGTTAGCGCCTGAAATTCGACATCAACTAAAAATCCTGAAGTAAATTCATTCACGGTTGGGGGTGGTCAGCAATTGACTTACCATCGTGTCGCCATGGCAAGGGTGGAAGCCTCGGAAACAGCTCCTTATTCTCCGCTAACACTAACCACAGTGGGCACCAATCCCACACACAAGCCTCACGTATAATCTCAGTTTTCCGCCTGAATTCTAAAACAGCTGTCTCTACGAGGCGTTCTTGTCTTGCCCTCAGCTCGACCTTGGACTGGCGACACCTGTCCTCGAAGCTTGCCTGCTCTTGGACATACTGTAGGTAATTGGCCAAACGTTCAATGTCCGCCGGCACGTTGCCGTACTTCACACTATTCATCTGTGCATTGACGGCGCGGTCGACCTCGCATGCCACGTTAGGGAAATCCTCCTCCTACATATGAAAACGCGGATCGTACCACAGGTGCTGATTAATTACACACCAAACATTGTAGCCATCACAGATAAACACAGCAACGAAACACTGCTGCAAAACACTGTACCGAAACACTATCGCATAACACTATTTGAAAACACCAAAATAAAATGCATTCAGAAATGTGACTGGATTGGGGATCTCACCTTAGCGTCACAGAGCCACCACATTGTAGTCTCTCGAGCAGCGACCTGAAATTCGCCAGTTGCCCATGATTGTGCGAAACGTGCTCTGAACTCTTCTCTAGAAAGTCCCTCCCACGGCCAGGCCAACAACTCCGGCCTCACCCGCAGTACGTGTATTAGATCTGGAGGCTCGATCGGGGACGGTGGGATTACCTTAGGGTGGGCTGCTGCTAATTCATCTGCCTTCTTGCGCGCTGCCATTTTCACCTCCCGCTCGTCCCTCCTAAGACGCTCTGCTCGGCACCACGTCGAAGCTGCCAACTCCGGATGGTAGATCTTTGGGGTAGCTGCCCCTATCCCACATAGCCAGTACCTATGTAGCGCGTGAATCCCCTCATAGTTCCCCGTCCACGGTACAATTTGCAGGTGATTTGTCTTCTTCTTTTCAGGTACGTGGGCAGGGCTCTTCTTCGTTCCAGGTGAAATGAGATTCGCCCCCTTCAATGGGTAACTCAACCCTAAAGCGCGCTGCGCTGCCTGGGTCTTCAGCATCTTCAGAGGTCCATTCACCGTCGGAGAAGTCTTGAAGACGGTTGGATTGTGATTCTGCACATTCTTGGCTCCTTTAGTTTGAGTTGAAGATGGCATCGTCGCCGACCTCTGCAATTGGGTTTCCTGCCCAATTCCAGGTAAAGGTGGCACCATGCAAGACTGCGCCAATTGGGGTCCGGCCCCTATTTCAGCTGAAGGTGGTCCGGCAAGAGACCCTTGCGCACCGGAGGTCTTCAACTCTGAGGATTGAATGCTCGGTTTGGAATGTGGCATCGTAAGAGATCCAAGCCTACTTCCGGGTGGCAACTCTTTGGATTGAACATCCGGAGGTGAAGGGGGCAATATAGGAGACTTCGGCCTCGGTGAATTAACCTCATCCTCCAAATGAGGATACTCTGCAATTACCCTATTCACTGTGTCGTATGCATGTCCAAGCTCCACCTCCATTGCTGCGGCCTCACTCAGTGTTGCGAAGTGGTCATCTGTTGCTGCATGCGCTTGCCTACAGATGCCCACACTAGCAATTGGAATGGCTCGTGCATTCTCTACATTTCGCGCGCTCGCACCATGAAGCAGATCCTGAAGTGGAGTGGAATCGCCACTATCGTCTGAACAAAACCACCGTCCCTCGACGGTGGGCTGATGGGCGTGCTTCCTCCGTCGTTCGTTTTCGAGGGCCCTCCTGCGGACTTCCAGGTTCTACGTTGACGGCGGACCTCAATTTACGCTTGGCCACGGGTCCTGTAGGTGGAGCGACTGTGGCACTTCCGGGTCCTGCAGCTTTTGCGGCCGTGGCAGGCACTGTTCCATGCGCTCCCCAGATAGGATCAACAGGTACACCATTCTTGTCCATGCCAGACTTCAGTCGCGTCAAGATCTGATGTACAGACCCTTTCTCTTGTTCTTGCGTTACCACTTGTGCCTTTGGATCCTCCGGAACCTCACGCACTTCGCGCGAGACAATGGCCTTCAGTGTTTCGGCAACCGGCGGCCGCTTCCTCGAACCTTTCTTCACGGGTTGGAAGTCCCCAGTACTATTTCCACTCTCCACACTGGAGTGGCTTATTTTCTTCGATGTGTCGCTTGGAGGGTGGTCACTGAACCTCACCTTCTTCGCATTCTTCCCTACTGCCGACCTGAGGTACGAGTCCCATCCCTCCGCTTGCTCGACAGTGTTCTACGGCGTCGTTTCTCCATCTACCACTTGAGATTGCCTTCCCCCCTTTGCACGGCTATCCTCACCCTCTGTCTGCACAGCAGGTTTCTCAGTCGCCGTTGGTACGTCATTGTCTTCATCATCCGATGTCAATACAATTGGTGTCTTCGTCCGCGTGTTAGTTCCCTTCGCCCGAATGACAGGTCCTTCCACATCCAACTCCTTACCCGCGCGGATCCCTTCAGACACCTTCCCCTGCCCAATTCCCTGGTCAGGATACGGTAGCAATCGGAGCGGGTTACCCATGGTGTCCTTCTTCGCAGGACACTGTGAATTCCATCGGTGAGAATTCAAACGCATTTTGTTTGCAAAGGTATTAAACCCACAGTGTATGCACTTGAAAAACTTCCGTGTTGGGTTACTTGGTTTTGAGATCCCTGTGTGTGCCTTCGTGGCGCACTCCTCCAAAAGCCTGGCAAACTCCTCTTTTGTGCCATAGTTCACGTTGTAGGAGTACTTGTCGATGGTGACCTCTTGGAAAAAAAACTGCGCCCCCGGTTGGACCAAGACGGCCATCGTTCAGAGAGTCCCATGATTCATTGACAGGGTACCTCCTAAACACATAAAACAAAAGAGAAGGGTGGCAGATAAGTACCTGTGCATCCCCCTGCAACTCATCCCCGGCTGGCTGAGGACCTCCCTCTTGAGATCCCTCGGGAGGCTCCACCACAGGTTTCCGCTTGCCCATGTCAGAGCACCCTACGCTGAGCCCAACTCCGACCTCCTGGAAGCAATTTCGGTAGCCGATTAACTCTCTCCAACAAAACACTGGGCGGTAGTAAAAATATTGATCTGTGTACGAGTCTCTGCTGGAAAAAGAGAACAATTGAATGCAATGTCAGTCACTGAATGAAGAAGGCAATATATATTGACTCCATATTCCGCTTCCGGCATGTACAACACTACGTTGTTCTAAATTACAGATACAAGAGTACAAGTCAATCTAGTTTCCACGGAAGTTCTTTCAAAATCCTGTCTCCACAGCATCCGCGATTGAACTGCAATTTCCCTCACCTTGCGTGTGATCCTATGGGAGCCGGTTCCCTTACCACAGGATGCATATGGGTCCTATGAGTTCACTGTGAGCCTCTACTAAAATGACAATTCCCTGCAAGAACGTGCTTTCCCACAGCGATTCTGCCCCGGAAAAATCCCTGAACCTCAAGCCTGCATTTGACACAGCTCGCTAAAACCTAAGGAAATGTACAGCACAATTCCAGCATGCCCTCCAGCCGACCCTAAACTGCTGCTGAAATTTCAAAAAGTGCAAAACAGGGAAGATTGAAGCACGAACCTGGAGACAATGCAAATGAGAAGTGGCTCCTCATGGAAGGCGCCGTTCTGCACTTGAGCATGCTTCCAAAGACGTTGAAGCCGAGCGCAGCAGTCTCAAATCTGCTCTTTGTCCTTAATCATGCATGGCCGTAAACCCTAAGCTGGGCACTAGCCCGTCTTCTCACTCTGAAATCGCACTCGAGTACTCCTGAAATTGCGATTTTCAAAATCTCTGTGACGGCGCACCAACTCTCGATCGCTCCTTTCCCAATCGCGGCCCTCGCCGCAACTGCTAGACAGTGATTGAGAGCCTGTGAAGGAAAGGAAGGGCCGAAACATTGCCTCCGGTGGAAGGTGGACTTCGCAGGCAAGAATCAGCGTACAACGAGGACAGTACGGACAGAGTCGACGGACTTCGTGCCCAAGCCCCACCCAAAGCCAGTTTTCCAAACCCAAACCTTGACACGAACCAATTGTAAGGGCACTCATCCCCATGTTCGCGTGGTTCTAAAAGAACATGTGTTTCATTCCCCTTTTTCCAAACTACTAATTAGTTATTAGTTTGTAAATCCTTTAGACGTTCTCGTTGTATTTGTTTTCTTGAATCATCTGCCTTCCACACTTTCTCGAATCGTAAGTAACAGGTATTCATTTTCAAATGCTCCTAAGCATTTCACTTCATGTATTCTTACAAAAAACTTCATTCATTATGTGTTTACGGCTTAGCAAGAAGCCAAAAATATCAATATTTTGGGGTTGTGCGCTACGTACAAACCGCTTCATTGCAATGATACATTTTTTTAAGGGAGTCCCTAGCACTCCCTAACATGAGGGCAAATGTTTATGGTTCACAAAAAAGAAAAAATAATTCTTTTGTTTGGGGTGCGCGGTATGTAAAGCCCGCTTCACTCCAATGATACACTTTTTTTAGTTAGGGAGTCCCTTGGCACTCCCTAACATGAACGCAAATGTTTATGGTTCACACTAACCCTATAAAAAAATCTTATTATTTGGGTGCGCGGTACGTAAAGCCCGCTTCACTCCAATGATACATTTTTTTGGGTTAGGGAGTCCCTTGGCACTCCCTAACACGAGGGCAAATGTTTACGATTCATGAAAAAGAAAAAAAAGTTCTTTTGTTTGGGGTGCGCGGTACGTAAAGCCCGCTTCACTCCAATGATACACTTTTTTTGGTTAGGGAGTCCCTAGGCACTCCCTAACATGAACGCAAATGTTTATGGTTCACAAAAAAGAAAAAAAAATTCTTTTGTTTGGGGTGCGCGGTACGTAAAGCCCGCTTCACTCCAATGATACACTTCTTTTGGTTAGGGAGTCCCTTGGCACTCCCTAACATGAACGCAAATGTTTATGGTTCACAAAAAAGAAAAAAAAATTCTTTTGTTTGGGGTGCGCGGTACGTAAAGCCCGCTTCACTCCAATGATACACTTTTTTTGGTTAGGGAGTCCCTAGGCACTCCCTAACATGAACACAAATGTTTATAGTTCACAAAAAAGAAAAAAAATTCTTTTGTTTGGGGTGCGCGGTACGTAAAGCCCGCTTCACTCCAATGATACACTTTTCTGGGTTAGGGAGTCCCTTGGCACTCCCTAACATGAGGGCAAATGTTTATGGTTCACAAAAAAGAAAAAAAAAGTTCTTTTGTTTGGGGTGCACGGTACGTAAAGCCCGCTTCACTCCAATGATACACTTTTTTTGGTTAGGGAGTCCCTAGGCACTCCCTAACATGAACGCAAATGTTTATGGTTCACAAAAAAGAAAAAAAAATTCTTTTGTTTGGGGTGCGCGGTACGTAAAGCCCGCTTCACTCCAATGATACACTTCTTTTGGTTAGGGAGTCCCTTGGCACTCCCTAACATGAACGCAAATGTTTATGGTTCACAAAAAAGAAAAAAAAATTCTTTTGTTTGGGGTGCGCGGTACGTAAAGCCCGCTTCACTCCAATGATACACTTTTTTTGGTTAGGGAGTCCCTAGGCACTCCCTAACATGAACACAAATGTTTATAGTTCACAAAAAAGAAAAAAAATTCTTTTGTTTGGGGTGCGCGGTACGTAAAGCCCGCTTCACTCCAATGATACATTTTTTTTGGTTAGGGAGTCCCTCGGCACTCCCTAAGATGAGGGCAAATGTTTATGGTTCATGAAAAAGAAAAAAAAGTTCTTTTGTTTGGGGTGCGCGGTACGTAAAGCCCGCTTCACTCCAATGATACACTTTTTTTGGTTAGGGAGTCCCTTGGCACTCCCTAACATGAACGCAAATGTTTATGGTTCACAAAAACCCTAAAAAGAAATCTTGTTATTTGGGTGCGTGGTACGTAAAGCCCGCTTCACTCGAATGATACATTTTTTTTAGTTAGGGAGTCCCTGGGCACTCCCTAACGTGAGGGCAAATGTGAAGTATTCCCAGAAGCCCAAAAGAAAAGGCCCTATTCTTGTGGTCTTTAGTATGCCAAATTAACCCTAAATCCAATCATACATTTTTCTTAGTATTTCTTATGAATTTGTAGGACTTGAAGAGGAATTCTCAAAAGCTATTTTTATAAGTCACATTTCATCCTTCAAATATTTTTATGTATTTAAATCTTTTCCTATGTTTTTTTATAAACCCTTTCTTCTTATTTTTTTTTTCTTTCATGAATCCTCTTTGTTTGAGGAATTTTAAATTTTTCGGGGCTTCTGGAATTGTAATTATTTTTTTTAACTCCGAAGACCAAGAAGTCTTTTCATACCCTTCTTTGTGGAGAATGACATATGAAATCATTTTTCATTTTATTTGACATGTAAACAAGTACCAAAAAACTCTAACCCCTCACACGGACGAACCCCTAACGCAAACCCTAACGCCTAGCGCCGCCAGTGAACCTCAACAATGAAACGAAACACTGGGACCCATATGCAAGCTGCAGCAAAACACAGGGATGTGAATGGGCATAGGCATGTACATGCATGGGGCACAACACAAGCATAGGAGCCATGGGGCATTCGGCATGCCTGGATACATCATGGTGGGCTGCAGGCATCATACAATCATAAATGTAATCCCCTATAGGAACACTGCAACAAGAACACTGACATTTACCTCACGGACTGTCAGGGGGGTAAAAAATGGAGTGCGTGCATGTAAGCTCCTACCTACCAGCACGTTTAACGAGGGCAGAGGAAGCACTAGCAGGGGCCAAAAGGAACCAGGCATTAAATAGCCGCAAAAAGGAGGGTGAGTTTTAGTGAACACCCTATATCAGTAGTATTTGAGTTCCAATAGAGTAGTTTGCCCAAACCAATACCACTGCATTGATTATTGTACATACTGCTGATTCTTGTATTTATATTGATACCTATCTCCAATCCCGCATATATGTACATTGTAGTAGACACACAGATTTGTGGTTAAATATAAAAGTTGGAACACTCCTTGATATTTGATGATTGTGTTTGAAGAGCATTCTAAAGAACTTTGATTCCATGTGACAAATTATTTTTTTCTCACAATACTAAAGTATAGGACTGTAGGTACATATAACTTTGACTCCAATATTGCCTTACCAAATAGCTAATTCGTTGCAAAGAACTCTGTTATTATTATAGATTCCCAATCACATTTGTTGGATCTTTCCATATTGTCCATGCTTTTATTAATGAAACAAAATATTAATTTTTTTGTTTTGTTAACCCCTAAAGGACCAACTTGCAGAATTGGGCAGGTACATAAATTTTAATTTTTTTAAGTATAGGACTGCAGGTACATAAATATTAATTTTTTACCTGCAGTCCTATACTTGGCAACATAAAAAAATTGGGCAGGTACATGTGGCCAGAGATTTACAAGTTTGAGGCTGAAATTTTAATAGAAGTTGTGGACGAGGAGTACCTTTCATTTGAACTAAATTTTATGACATTTGGAAATACGAGTCAAAAGTTATGGCCTAATATGTTACTTTTTTTCTCAGCCGGGCAGTTAGGGCAGATCAGAAAAAATCACTTTTTTCAGAAACAAAATTTTGAAACTGGTTTTCCAGAGCTATCTATATGTGGAAAGCTTTTAATCATTCCATTTTGACCAATGAGTCAAAAGTTATGAGGAGTTTTAGTTTGCAGGCAGTTTTGGAATCTCTACTCTAAAATAAACTTTGAAGTCTTTTATCTTACTCAATTTTCAATATTTTTTGAAAAAAATAAAATCATAGGATGTAGATTGTTTAATACAACATTTCAACCATTGGGATTGGCATTTTTGAATTTCATATCTAAATTTTGAACAATTTAGTATTTTGAATCATTCTCTACTTCATTCTACTTACTATTTTTTTCCTATATGTTGTACAATTCCAAATGATGTGAAATTTTTTAAGCATGTAGCCAACTTGTTTAGGAAAAAGAATCCAAAGAAGCACCACCAATTTAGACATTTTTTCATAGAAAAGTGAGCTTTTGAAGTGCAGCTGCCCGGTTTTTTACAGGGGTCGAAAAACAATTTCAGTGATTTTGAATGCTTATATCTTGCAATCCACGTAGTGAAAATTTCTGAAATTTTTACCACATATTCTCAAGTCAACATACTACAAGATCATTAACCATGAATAGTCTATTTAATGAATGATAGTTTCATCTAATTTTTTGTCCTTCAATAATACTATACATTGAGTGATAGTCAGCTAAAGTAACGGTAGTAGTGAATCACTAGAGATGCTCTATATAGGCTATCTTTAGTGCATCTTCAATAGGATTGGTATATTGTCCCGCCAAATATAATCCCAGCTTTTCACTGCTTTGTACTTAGAACATGAAAGTTCTATCATTCAAAGCACATTTTTTAAGTATATTGAATTGGTACAAGAAAACTCAAATTTTGACATTAACCCCTAAAGGACCGAGTGTTTTTTTCACAGAGACATTGTCAAAAACTGTGGATTATTGGTATGTTATTTGAAAATGAAAATTGAAACTTTTTTTTGAAACTTCAATCGTACGAAAGTGAACTAGACTACTATGGCAATGTGTGGTAAAAATTTCAGCCCATTTGACCGTGCAGATTGAAAGATTATAACATTTGAAGTGAGAGAAAAAAAAAATTTTCATTCCTGCGAAACAAGGTCACCAGACTTCGGGCCTTCTTGGAGTAAAATTTTTGCTCTACACAAAAATGAGGGTTTTGACCATTCTTAAGTACATGATGTTAGGTTCACTTTCAAAAAATTTCAGAACCAACTGAGATGTCTAGCTTATACTAAATCACCTTGCAATGCAAGGAGGTTAAGTGAATTGGCAATACACCAATTATTTTTTGATGATTTCTTGTGCAATGAGAAATCTTTCTATCTGAAATCCAAACCGTGAAAAGTTAGAGACAAACATTTGGAATATGTAGAAAAAATTTCAAGAATTTTGACTTCACAGATTGCAAGATTGGAGGCCTTGAAGTTAGAAGAAAATGTTTTTTCTTCAAACCATCCCAATATAGCTAACAAAGTTTGACTCCTCTTAGAATCTAATTTGAAGACTAAATTTTTTTTTTTGACAATTGTTTGTCATATTTTATTAGTTATATACATGCCAAATTTCAAAAATTGATGAGCTTTTTGCAAAAGATTCCCCAAAGATTCCTAAATTGCCCGAGCTGCCCAAAAAGTTCAAGGCAGCATAACTTTTGATTTGGGCACCTGATCGGAAAAAAAATTTAGTTTTTCACCAGGGAGGTACATGTTTACACATTGTGTCCAAATTTCATTACCATCCGACCAAAAATGACTTTGTAAGAACCTACCCGAGATTTCTTGTGTCCGTTGAACGGACACTTGGTCCTTTAGGGATTAATTAAATCGCTTCAAAAGCCAACTAAAGGGCAAATATTATAGTGGTTTCGGCAAATTACACTTACCCAAACAAAATTTGGCCAACTTCACTTCAGATATAACATGTAATCGGCCAAATTTTGTTTTGGTAAGCATGATTTGTCAAAGCCTCTATAATTTCTAACCTTTAGCTTGCTTTTGAAGTGGTTATCCAATGTCTATATTTGATTTTTTTAAATACCTATTCGAAGTATTTTGGGATGCGCTTCTAACAATAGTAATTTTAAGTTCAAACTGTATACAAGTCAAAAGTTAGAAATACATTTGGATGGCCAATATACCGGTTGGATTGAGGAATGATGTTCTAAAAGCACCAAAGGTTGTGAATTCTTTATGTGACTTATCTTACCATACATTGACAATCCTAAGTAAAAATGTAAACCAAATAAGAACGGTTGACAACTTATTTTTTAAATGAGTTCATATTTTTGCATGAATCATTACAACCCAAAGCAAAGCCTTTATAGAATACAATATCTCGGGGCCACTTCACACTATGGTTGTCCAAGTTAAGAGGCCGTGGGATTGAGTGGCCAAATTTTGTTGAGAGTCCAAAGAAATGAGCAATAAATAGGCAATAAAATATAGGAATCGGAGCCTTTAATTTGGCTGATCATAGTGTGAAGCCTCCAAAGGCCAAGCTCAAAGTCTAAACTTTTAGCAATTAACTCCCACCTACCAATCTATGAGTTAGATCTTGTCATAAGTTGACAACCTCTCGGCCATAGTTTAGGTCTCCATTTCTAGCCAATCCAAACTTCCTTTGAGAGTCCGTCGCCATGTAGGCAATTTATTGCCATGTAGGCAATTTATTGCCATGTAGGCAATTTATTGCCATGTAGGTAGTTGGAAGGCGATGACTTTTAGACTTGTGCCTTCTACTATGAAGGTTCGAGAGGCCGAACTTTGGGTTTCTTAAAATTTGATTGGTGGAAATCCACGGCCTTTGGACCGTTGGCCATAAGTTAGTATGAAGTGGCCCTCAAGCGATGCTACTTTGATGTTAAACACTCTTGAGTTCGGTCCTATAGAAAAATGAACTCGATTATATGCCATTGGTTACAATGTCTGACACTATTATCGCATCTAATACTGTTGGTTGCCTGTGTACTTAATGCAGTGGGAGGCTTCCCCCTTCAGGACTCCCGCGATGTGAGGGCCTCGGCCTTCAGGCTCGGGCTCCTGCCTTGCCTTCAAGCTAGGGCCCTCACATCGCAGGAGGCCTCCCACTAAGGTAGTCTGCTCTAAATGCGCCCATCTTCTTCAAACCGCTCATATAATTAGCTTTGGAATGGATTTGAGGTGGTCCTTGAATCGACTACTTTAGCCATTGAGTGCATCGAGGAAAAAGTATTATTTATTGCGAGAGCCAATCGTTCTCCTTGATTTCTTCACATCTCTTTACAAGTTGGAAGTGGACAGGTTTTGGAAGACCTATAGTCACAGATAGGTGCCTAAGATAGAAATCTTTGAAAATTCATAACTAATTCCAAGAAGGTCCCAAAAATATGAAATGACTTGGGTTATGGCCCCTTTGCACCAGGTTTGACAGAGGAGCGCTGTTACAATTTTTGTATAGTCAAATGTCGTTGACCGTGGCGGCAGTGAGCGTCCATTAGGTTGGGAGCTGACGTGCGTCTGAGGCTGTAAATTTGTGGAGTTTAGAAGAGTGCTCTGTTCACATAGCTGGAATACGCATTTGTTGAAATAGCGAATTCATGAAGCATCGTTGTTGTAGCATGCACACCCGTCATTGAGAATTGTTGTCGCGTTTGCAGTTGGTGGAATGGTGGTATCGTCAGATCGTGGATTGTTGTGAAGATCGAGCAATTGAGTAGAAGTTTGCAGTACACTTCACCGTCCGTAGGCACGCGGAAGTCAGTGTCTGTTAGTGCACTAGCTGCAGTAGTTTCGTTTGGGGATTGCAGGGTTGCAGACAAATATCGGAGCAGATTTAGAACTCTTTTGTACCCAGAATGACCTGGACGTAGTTGTTTTATTTTCTTACAAAGTGCGAGGTGCTGTTGGCATTCAAGAAACTGCGGTGTTTTACACGGCGGAATTTGACAGAGGCGTGATATTGCACATCTACGCGTTGGTCGTGAACGTTGGACTCCTCACAATCGGAGAAGCTGTCAACATTTTTAGGTGACTTTGTACTGAGCTTTCAGGAATTCCTTGGGCATTTCTCTGTGTTGCAATTGTTGGTGACGCATGAGGATGCCTAAATCGTCTGTTTCCATTCTAGGGTTTATTTTGTTTGTCCCTCATAATATGCAGATCGTCTGTAGACACACAGTGTGCGTCACGGATGAGACGATTTTTAGAGGCATGTTTTCAATGGACTCCAGAATTTTGCGTGTCAGCATTTAAAAATTCCAGCAATTTCGAGAAAATGTTGGACGTGCTCTCAATAGTGCACTTGTTTCAATGAACGGCAGACAGTGTTGACGTATCCAGTAATCACGACATAGAGCCATCAGAAGTTCTTGTCGACATTATGTCTGCAATGGGATTCATGTTGCTCATGTTATTGAATTCCAATCGTGCTCTTCTTGACGTTGTGAACGCTACCATTGAGGAAGACAACGCCATGGACGTGGAAGTGGATTTAAATTTTGCTGCGACGCCTGTACTGGATGCAAAATCAATGTTTGACACAGCCTTAAACCATTTCCGTTTGTGCACTACCTTTGCATACTTGAATGAGGATTTAGGTTTTTGGGTGAAGCCACGATCAACTACGTGGTTTTCTAGGTTTTTACTCCACAAATACGACGATAGAAGGTGGATAGAAATGTTCCGTTTCAGTAAGCGTTCCGTTTTTAATTTAGCTAACCTCATAGCCCCTGCAATCAGGAAGCAGGATACCAATTACAGACAGGCCGTGCCAGTACCCGTGCGCTTGGCTTGCACACTGTTTAAATTGAGTCATGGTGCCACCTTCCTCATCTGTAGTGAGATGTTTGCAGTGGGAAGGAGTACTGTCTCCATCATGCTTAGAGAAGTTGTGAACGCTATCAATGTTTCACTAAGAAATGAAATTACTTGGCCTTGGGGAGAACACGTGAAGAGCACGGAGACGCTTTTTCAGCAACTATGTGGACTTCCCGGTGTGTGTGGAGCTATAGATGGGACACACATTCGCATCACGAAGCCACGAATTGGTCCACGTGACTATTTCTATTTCAAGTCAGGTGGGTACAGTATCACTTGCCAAGCCGTTGTGGACACTTCAAAAAGATTTATGGACTTGTATGTGGGCATGCCGGAATCCACAAATGACTCAAGGGTGCTACGGAGATCGACATTGTTTCATCGTGCGCAACACCAAACTCTATGGGACAATTCTCTATCATTTAACGGCTACGCACCGTATTTGCTTGGAGACAGTGGTTACCCTCTTCTTCCGTGGCTGATGGTGCCCCACAGACGAGACAACCGTACCTCTGTTTCTGAACGACTTTTCAATCGCAGGCTGAGTCAAGGACGAGCAGTTGTGGAGAACGCTTTCGGCATTCTGAAATTGACGTTTCGAGAACTCCATGGCAAATGCGACTTGGATGTTAGAATTATTCCGGACGTTGTCACGTGTTGTGCCATTCTGCACAATGTCCTACTCAATCAGTCTCAAGAAGACATCGAATGCCTCCTTCAGATTGTGCACACACAAGATGGCAGTGAGCGCACGGAAAATGCACATGCAGCTCCAGCAGAAGATGTCCTACCAGATGCTCATGACTTGGAGGTGGATGCAGCAATTCTGAAGCGAACTGAGCTCGGAGTCTTCCTCACCCTACAACAAATAGCTCCTCACTGATTGTCTGAGGTTTCTGTGTGTTCTATCCTACTTCAATTCACATTCACAGCGTTTTTCATAGCTGACATGTTTTGTTCACAATGCAATACTACTTCAAATTCAATTGAGGAGGACCATTATTCTTCACAGTTTTCTCTTATAAAATGTAAATGACTGCAGAACATGTTGTTCGTTCTGCTGCTAAGTACTGGCACTGTGTGCAGAGTTCAAAGCTGTCTCCCGAAACAGGACTAACGACTGTGTGTGGGGCTTGTACAAAGAGTGAACGCCTCCTTCACAACGCTTGTCTATGTCGGTAGTTCAACGGAAGAATCAGTTCATTTGCATACAATCTTACTTCGGGAGGGCGTAGTTCAGTACGAGCAAATGAAAGAAGCAATGATTTCCATGTCCAGCAGGGGTTGTACCGGTTACATTGGTCTCTCTGTTCCATACTCGACAGAAGTGATGAGCACGGCCATCTACACTACAAATTATGAAATCGGCAGTGGAGAGGGAATAACTTGAAAGCGAGACTTCTTTTGTCAATATAGTACCAGAAGGAAGACAGCTGCTTGTGTATAATTTTTCTTACATCCAAAGGTACAGTGACTGAGAAGGTGAAGATCGGTGGTTCTTCCTACGTTCATTGAAATGGACTGCAGACGTTGTTCACCGGCTTCTTCAGTCGCTTTTCTATAGTACTGGAATGAAGTCGTCTGTTTCAAGTTTTGATCTACAGTGAATTCTTGTAGATGCTAAGGTGCTGTACAAGGCGTTACTCAAAACAGACAGATGCTAGTACGTGTCAATGTGTCTGAAACATTTTGGAACATCGTGATGGCGAACCACATGTGCCAACAGTCTGTGAATATGAACATCTTGTATACATACAGTTTTTTCCATTCCAATAAAATGTTACAGTAAAGTTCTGTAAGAAATTACTATCTGACTATAATGTGTCACTACAGTGCTCATACTGTTTCCGAGAAAACCTTGTTATAGACAGGTAAAAACTTGAGGCAGCATGTGCACTACTAAGTGTACATAAGTGCGGTACTTCCGATGAAAACTTCCTTTGCGTTTCTGTACATGCTTGAAAAAGAGAAGACTATACAAACGGAATGTTGTCGCTACTGCCACAACATCTGATTGAATGTACACTAAGGTGCGGATGCTTCACGGGGTTCTGCAGTGCGGGCCACTAGCACGGAGAGATGAGTGGCTTCATCGTCCAATTCCGATGCAGGGGTGACTGTCTGTCGAGGAGGCAGACCTGTTGCCGCTGGTCGGGGAGAAGGAAGCGACAAAGGAGGACGACCTTGGAAACCACAGCTCATGACATGAGACAAATTTGCCAAGCACTGCACAACTTGACCTTGCTTGTGTATTGCCAGTTTAGCGTTTTCGTTTGCTGCTCTAGCATTCTCGTACAAGCGACGATCGCGTTCTAGTTGATACTCCATCTGTTTTGTGAAGAAAGTGAGCTGCATGTCCATTTTCGATTTCTCCAAATCCCTTCCTGCTATGGCAATGTCCCGCATCTGCGTCGACATGGCGTCGCCCGTGGCGCGAGTGGCCTCAGTTATGAGAGAGTGTCCAGTGACACTTCGACGACGCACGCTAGTACTGCCTGCTGCGTGACTATTTGGAGCTTCACCAGTGTCGGAGGAGCTGATGATTACCGTCGGCACACTTGAAGGCATGCGTAATTTACCAGCAGCAGTCGCTAAGTGCAGTGCTTTTGAAGAAGGCATAGCACCAGACAGAGGGAGTTTGTGCACTCTGACATCAAGATCTGCTGAATGCATTGAGGCGCTGAAGTTGTCTGTCTCTATCGTATGATGGGTGTCTTCAACGTCATCACTGTCGTTCATGAAATCTGCATGCTCTACATCAACATTGCCAGTAGATGCAACCGCAGTCTTGTAATTGCTGTCGTCCACAGACATGAGGTCGCGTGAATGGGGCGGCTGCATTGTTGGATGAGAACGGTACCAGTCATGGATTTGGAAAAAAGTTTCTTGGGAAAATGAACGGGGAAGTCCTTCAACCTTCCTCTCAGAGCGGCTTAGACTCCAGTACGTCATCTCATTCCTGCCGCTGCGTGAAAAATAATCTGAAAGACGTTTGTACTCGGGAATCAGAAGATTCCACTTCGATTTGCAAGCTGCAGCATCTCGATGGCAAGAAGATCCACCAGCTTGCATGACCTCGTGACTCACGCATTGCCACTTCGTTGAATCAGGAAGCATCAATTCACGGGAGTCTTTGCAAGACGTCTCCTCTTCACACATTTTGCGCTTCGCCTCAACGAGAGCAGATATCTCTGTTGCTTCCCAATTGGGACCTCGTTCTTTACGCTGCTTCTTGGACGGAGGAGGTCCTGCACTTTCTTGAACATGGGCACATGAAGTTGTAAGCCCAGAAACAATGTGCGACGGACCGACGACGTCGCGTGGCTGCATGGTGGTGCGTAGCTGCGATGGAACTGCACCTGAAGAACATGAGCAAGGGAAACGAGTGTCAACGAGGGTGAACTTCGGAGGAACTAGTGCCGATCCACAGACAATACTCAACGGTGGTCCAATACCACGGTAATCAACATGCAGGAATTCTGAAATTCTGAAGTCTGTACTGTATTCGTTACAGACGGAAGGTTATATGCACTGGACGCTACCATTCATGCACTATGTGACGGTGACTGCAAGCGGACATGCAACCCCGGAAAAGCCTACTGAAGTCTAATGAAAGACTACCGAGCAATGCAGTGGACCACTGCTGCACATAACAACGACCGTTGCAAACATCGATGTACATAAGAAGTACTACAAATTCCAAATATGCAGGGACTACACTAGTTCATGACATAGCAGGTGAAGAAAATGTCACATACCTGACTCCGGAGCGTGGACGGGGAATGCTCGTGCCGCGGCAAGCGGACGTTGCTGTCGATTCGGCATTCTGTCTGCGGGTTCCGACAGTGAATCTGAGCGCTCCATAGTACGCTGAAGTAGACTTGCAAACCGGCAAGTAATGCAAGTACTAATTGCTTTGTTCTGTCGCTGGAACACTAGATTTGAAGACTTCCTTCACTATCCGTGGAAAACGAATTGCACGTTGGATTGCGATTTCTGGATGAACTTGATTCTGAACGGTTGCACTGTGACATCGATCTTCCATGCACATGTTTCTTAAGCCTTCCGCGGCAACATACAGATCGCCTTCCTTCAATTTGCGTTCTAGAAACGCAAGCACGCCAAACTTGCATGCCATGCTGTGGCCGACGTGAATTCATTGCATTGATTTGTTTGCACTTTTTTTCTCCATATAATATTATAACACTACTTATCTTAAAATTTTCCACCCACTTAACGTATTCCCTCTTGAAAACCTCATTAATGTAACACCGCTCCCGAGGGCCTCAAATGTACAAAGAAGGAAGATGTAGCTCCTACGATGAAACTGGTGGCCACGGCCGTCCTTCCACTGTACGCTTGACTCGTACATCACTTAACATCGGTGCTTCATTGTTGCATTTGCCTTCCCGAACCTACTCCATGCCGGCTCGAGCTTCTTCACTCTGCTTGGTGCGAACTCGGTACGCTACTGCTACGTTACTGTACCCGTGTAAAACCGGTGTAGCACCTGGTGCGAAGGGGCCATTAGATGCCAAATCCACCATTCTTCCTACAAAAATTTACTTAAAATTGTTTCAAGGACTTTAGCTTCTCCCAAAAAGACAATCAGCTCTTAAATGGTCGCTCTGAGAGCAGACTACACCAATCTCTGACAAAGGAATTTCAATGGCTGTGGTGAGGTCTGCGGTAGCTTTTATTAATGATTTTGGTGTTGGGTGCAGTGGCTGAGTGGATCCGAGAGCTGAGCGTGTTTGTCAGAATTTGACATTGTATGTACAGTACATAGCTTTGTTTTGCTTTCTTGTTTTGATTCTTGCAAGCTGGTGATTTTGACATTTCAATTTTTTTCTAGTTTGGAAATTTACGCTCCATTTCAGACTATATCTGGGGTTTTCTTCCAGTGCTATCAAAATGAGTTGTGCACAGCTGCTGATCCTCATAAGAGTTGTGCCAGATTGTTTTGGTGCCATTTTGATACTAAGAGCATCCCCACTCCAACTTGGCAAAAAGACACTCCAAGTGGCTCTTTGGAGTGTTGGAGAAATGCGGCCGGCTCGTAGGAAGGGAGAGTGGTCCACAGCAACACAGTGAACCCCACACTGCAACATTGTTTTGCGATTTAAAAGACTAACTATTAAAATTTTAATTCATTGAGAGAAATGAATTAAGTGACTAACTTCCTTTGCTTCCGAAGTCAATTCCATTTTGAAATATTGATGGAGAAGGAGGAGAGAATCTCTTTATATACACATGGGGTGGTAGGAAGTAGAACAACCCATGTGGGATAAATAATATTAGAATTGGTAAGAGCTCAACCACTCATAGCTAAGTCAAAATAGGAATTGTGTTAAAAATAGAATTTTAGACCTAATTTAGGCATAGTAGAATAACTTTTTCTAAAAAATTTTGAACTAAAGAAAGTTGTTAAATTAATATAAATTTCACCTCAAACAATCCGTTTGAGATTTGAATCCTCCAATAAAAAGTTATGGACAAATTTCAGAGAGGATGTTTGAAAATGTCAAAAAAAATTCCCTTCCACCCCCTTTGTGAATTTTGTCCATAAATTTTGATTAGAAAATCCAAATCTCAAACAGATTTTTGGAGGTGAAATTTATATTTATTTAACAACTTTTCTTAGTTCAAATTTTTTTAGAAAAAATTATTCTATTGTGACTAAATTAGGTCTAAAATTCTACTTTCAACACAATTCTAACTTTTTACAATGAGGAGTCAAGCTCTTTTATTCTAATTATCCCATACTTTTTGAGGGCTCACGATGAACAATGGATTTCTCTATAAAAGCTACCTCTCCAACCTTACCTTTCACCATCTACCCATGAAACTATTCATTCATGTTGTCACCCAATTTAAATTGATGATAATTGATTGTAATAGGAATAGTGACATTGGTATATAAATCATTTAAGTTGATTTATTTCTTAGTTATTAGGAAAATGGCAGTAGCCTGGTGTGCCTAATACAGTAGGTTGTCATGCGTAGCCTGGAGCTCGTTCGTGGAGAAACCTGCCTGGAAACATGCGCTCCGTACCTCGATTCATGTGTCCTCTGACATACCCAGCCACGGGGAACGAACACTACTTTTCCGTCCGCTCTCCAGTTTCTGCCGCGCCCGGCCACTCTCTGGGACTTGGCGTGCCTGCCGTGGAGCACGCATTTTGGCTGGGCACGGCCATTTGCCCAGTTTGAGTCAGTTGTTGAGTTGGAGTGGGGATGCCCTAAGGTAGGAGGCTCTGGAATCGCTCGTGCATTAAAAACTGCCCCTACAAATGGCTATTGAATGGAACGAGGTGATCTTTAAATGGAATGAAGCGATCCTTAAATTGATTGCTATAGTGCTATGAATGAATTAGAAAAAAGGGGTCCCAGCCAAACATCAGCTTTGCTTTTTCCCATCTTGTATGTGAGTGGTTTATGGAAGATCTAGGGTCACAAATAGGGACCTACGATACGTCTCCTTTGAAAATTCATAACTAATTCAATATTGCTCAAAAAAATATGAAACCACTTGTGTTAGATTCCTTGTCTATTTTTCTATCTCTGAAAAATGAATTAAAAATACCACCGACCAAGGAAGCATATGAAAAAGGCAGATCAGCCCTTAGATGGGCGATTCAAGAGCCTCCTACCTTAGAGGTCACATTTTTGATAGCAAAGGTTAATTCAGTGTCATTTTCATTCAATCACTTTGATATCGAGTTAGCATGGAGGTTGGCACCAAATTATCTTGATAGCATTTCAATGTACCATCATGGCACCATATTCACATGCCTTGATTCCTTGAAGTTCCTGATGAACTACCAACATCAGGAAATTCAAGGCATGTGAATATGGTGTCAAGATGGTGCATGGAGATGCTATTAAGTTAATTTGGTGCCAACCTCCATACCAACTCAGTGTGGATAAAATGACACTAAAATGATTGAAATGCAACCTTCTGTGTCAGGATGGCATCCAAACAATCTAGCCCAACTTTTCTGATGAATTGCATGTTTGCATTTATTTTTGAGTCTCACCTTCACTTCACAGGTACCTTTCCTTTCAAGATTGCTCGTTGTACTTGAATAAATGTTAGTACTAATTTTTTTTACTTTTATTAATTTTGTGGGAGAAAAGGAACTTCATTCCAAGGCTTTTGAGGGGGGCGAAATTTCACCAGACTGTTAGAAATCTGACCTATCTGGCTTCATCCTTCCAAAAGTTGGCCTCTCCAGTGAAGCCCCACAAGGGGACACAATTCCAAAAAAAAAGCCCTGCTTCATTCCATTGCAAAAATCACCTAAGCAAATGCCGAAGTCAAAATACTTTGAAACCGAGCTCCGAGATGGCATAGAATTTCAACCTAACCTAATCTAAGGTAAGGGGCTGTTAAAGCAACCCTTTAAAAGCTGATTGCAGTTTCAGGGAAGCTAAACTCATTCAAAAAAAATTCGGTTAATTTTACTAGGAAGAAAAATGAAATTGGCATATAATCCAAGTAGATCCATATTTTTTGGACCTTCGTGGAATTAGTTACAAATTTTTGAAGTTGAATTGTAGTAGGTTCTGAAAGCGGCCCCCTCCTGAAATGTCCAATGTTGGTACATTGAAGAAAGTAAGATGTACCTCTATGTTAGAGGTCGCTTCTAGAGACAGGGTGCTTTTACAGACCCCTACCTTAGATCAGTCCATTTGCTAGTACTAATTTTGAAACTCTCACTTTAATTTTTTCATACAGTTTCTTATACTGACACTGCTCCTGTTATGATGGTTGTATAGATTTGACAGGTTCATGAAAAAGTGAATGCTTTGGAGTCATATTTTATCTGTATTTTAAAACTGTATTTTATGTGTTAATTGTTGTAGAAGCTTCAAGACAGGAGTCAAATCAAGAAAAACTAAGGCACTTCTGAAGGGGGGCTGAAAATTGTGAAGTTTTTTGCCAGAAAACTTTGAATTAAAAAAAATCTTGGATGAAATCACCATATTGTGGATGAAAATAGAATGATAGACATGTAATATGTGCCAATGTGATATTTTCTATCCAATATTTGGATGAATACAAAAATTTAGAGTACCACTAAAAAAATTTATATCACCACTTTGGCACTTCATAAAAAATGAAAAAAAAGAAGCCGTGCTGGAAAGCTTCCAGCTATGTTTACAGTTGATGCTATGATAGAGCTAGAAGAGCCGCCTAAAACACCCAAGGAATGGAGTGCAATGGAGTGCACACCAGATTGAATTTGTTGCACCAACCCTAAGGTAGGGATTTGTAAAAGCAACCTGGCTCTAAAAGCGACCTCTAACACAGAGGTACATCTTATTTTCTTCAATGTACCAACGTTGTACATTTCAGGAGGGGATCGCGTTTAGAAACCACTGCGTTTCAACTTCAAAATTTTGTAACTAATTCCACGAAGGTCCAAAAAATATGAAACTTGGATTAGATGCCAATTTCATTTTTCTTCCTAAAAAAATTTACTAAAAATAGTTTCAAAGAGTTTAGCTTCCTTGAAAATGCAATCAGCTCTTAAAGGGTTGCTTTAACAGACTCCTCCCTTATATCACTTCTGTGGATCAGGAATGCTCAAGTTTGTGCTCAACTTAATCAGAGAGCACTGATTCATACCTATGAATTCAACTTTGCACTTCATTTTTTGTTGTAAATATAACATGCTTGGATAGTCTATGCAGGCAGTCAAGATAATGGTACTAAGCTAGAACTGTCCATAGCATTATATGAGATTTCACTACTGTTGAGGGCTGTGAGTTTTCTGGAGTTCCTAGATTGTGGGAACTCCATTGCAGTAGCAGCTGACGTGGCAAAGCGACTGCCATGTCAGATATAAATAAATAAATAAATAAATTTTAAATTAAATTAAATTAAATTTTAATTTTAATATTTAAAAAATTATTTATTTAAATACTTTGACCAGCGTTGGTTAGTTCACAAGAATGAGAATAAGCTTGAAACAGTCTTCTAGACCCTCCAAAACACATCTAATGTTGACCACTTCAACGATTCCGTATATGTTTTGGAGTAGTAGAAGGCAATGTAAATTTACTACCCTATAGAAAGATAGAAATGATGAGCATTGCCAATTTTTTGTGATTTTTTTCCTTAAATTCAAATTACTATGAATTTTGGAAGCCAAAAGTTAGCCTCAACCCATACCCAATATATAGAGTCTTCCAATTTTGATCATTCCATAACTACTTTACCACTCACTACATCAAGATATGTGTCATGACTTTATAGTCTCAACCTTGCAAAGGAAAAAAAATCACATTCCAAACTTTGATTGGAAACTTGATCCAACCAAGGTTGGAAATAGTTGCCCCCTACAGGTTGGGTATGGATGCCTGGTTGGTAATGGATGGTTCTACCATAAGTTAGACAAAAGTCTACTCTTGAAGATGAAGGAGCATAGCAAAGATGAAAGTGGAAGCCCATGGTTCTCAAATAAACCTCATGATGTGCGGATATCAAAGACAATGATTGGCTCTTGCAATAGAAAAGTAATTTTTCTCAATTCAATCAATTGCTAAAGTGGTCCATTTAACCCTAAAGCGCTCCAATGTCCAATTTCTAGATGATGAACAGATTCATTTTCTTATTTTTTGGTTGTTGCTACTTGGATGAAAGTCATCCTAATTTTGGAAGATATTTCATCAAGTTCTTGTCCTATCTATAGGTTGGATTTGGTGTTACTTGAATACATGTTTTTCTAAAATTACAAATGTGAAGGTATGTTAAGTAGTTGACCAAGCCAAAATTGCATTGACTATAGTTCAAAACTGAATTTGCAAAAATGAGGTCATAGATGTAAAGAACACAAAAATTCCTAAAAATTCCCATACCAAGAGAACCTCCTTTCAATCCATTCCAACAAGTTTTATTCCACAAATGATAATATTTTACTTGTAATTGAATTTTGAAGGAATTTTAAAATTTTCCTCTCACAATTCATGAAAATATATTGGTGATAGCATTGGTGAATCTAATCGTACGGATGGAATCTAAAATTCAAAACCTACAACTTTCATTTGTACATCAATTCCAAAATATTCTTCTACATAGTACTTTATAATGATTTTTTCCAAATTGTCAATTTTGGAGAAGACTTTAATATTTAGGGATTAACCCTTGAACGTCGACACGACACCAAACATATGATGGATGACAAGGAATCATTATAGTAGGACAAAAGTACAACTATTCATCTTCGAAATTTTGTTGTGAAAAGGGGAGGTCTTCTATAGTAATTTGACTTCCAATGAGTGCTTTTGCTATATTTGAAGCCAATGATTCTCATAATAATGAAAAGGGATGATTTCAAAGGTCATCCCCTCGTCTTTTAAAGGTTAAGGATTGCCTCATCTCCATTCTTCATTGACGATCACTTCCATTGCCAAGTGCATGACAAAGTCCTTCCACTTGTTTGCACTCGCCGTTTGTGAAATCATGCCCAAACTTTTAGGGCACGAGTTCAATTGCTTTTGATTACCATATTTCCCTTCAAGCCTGCTCTTGTATGTCAAGGTCTCCACGTTCTTGCCTTCAATATGAGATGCCAACCCATTTCCAACCACTTAAGGAATCAAGCCTATTTGTCGGATGGGTGTGTCAAGGGAATTATTTTTCCCTTGTAGGCAAATTGAAACGAGGAGGATTTGAAAATTTTTTTACATTTTTTTTTGCCAAAATTGAAATTAATATGATATTTTTTGTCAAGATTATGTAAAACCTATACCGGAAATCAACCGGAAATCAACAGCTCATAACACATCATAATTGAGCAATTAATAGAGGTCCACTTCAACAGAAATACAACAACTTACAAGTTGAAAATGGGTGTGGGGTGGGTGGGTTCAAAAAGGGGTTGCTTACATTTTTTTTGTCAAAATTGAAATTAATATTAACTTTTTGTCAAGATTATGTAAAACCTATACCGAAAATCAACTGGAAATCAGCGGCTCATAATACATCATAATTGAGCAGTTAATAGAGGTCCACTTCAACAGAATTACAACAACTTACAAGTTGAAAATGGGGATGGGGTGTCGAAAAGGGTTTGCCTACTCTAGTTTATGGTTTTCATTCTATTGCAAGCTAATATGCGTCTAATTAAAATTGGGCGCCTCATGACCAAAAAAATTTAAAATTAAAAAAAATAAATTTAATTTAAAAACTCCAATCTGATGTGGCACTACTAGTGTCACATCAACTGTCAACAACAAAAAACAAAACAAAAAACAATCTCTTCTATAATTGCACTGCTGCCACTAAAAACTTGCGGCCCTCTTGAGGCTTGGAATTTTTTCTAATGGTAGCAGATGCTCTCAATGTCTAGGGGAGAACCACTTGATTAATGTAGTCCAATGTTAGTTGGTGTCTTTGGAAAAATAACCAGTTGGAGTGTGAAAATAGAGGATCCAAAACTAGACAAAAAAATCGGTAGAATTAGCAACCAATCGGTGTGCATATATAAAAAGGTGGATGTGTAGTTGCTACCATTGGATGAGATTTTGGGGGATGGATTTTAGACCCGTTCTTGGTGATGTTTCCCCGGCAATTAAAGAACATCGTTGTTAGAATTTATTTTGTGAAAAAAAAGAAAAAAAAGTTTTGATCATAAATTGAAAAAAAAAGATTTTTTATTTAGTTTAAATAAAATATTTTTATATGATTTGGCAATTGCTTTACCTTGTCAGGCAACTGCTGCAATGCAGTTCCGAGGTCTGGAAACCCTAGGGAACTCACAACCCTCCCCAGGGGCTAAAACTCATGTAAAGTTTCATGAAATTGCTAGATTTGAGCCACTTGCAATTTTGAATCCAATGCAAGTATTGTTTTAAGTTTGGCTCTTGAGGGGCTTGAAGTGCTTGGATAGGGGGGGGCACATATCGCTTTAGGATTGGTTGTGGCAGCCAACCCTTGCTCCATCATCTGTATTTGCCCAATGTAATGAAAGATGGAGTTTAGTTTCAAAATTGGTATGTCTTTGAAAGAGAAAGATTGAAGCCATTGCAAATTTGAAGTTGAAAGAAAGTGGCTGATGAAAATTTGATACTAGAGGAAATGAACCGGGAGATTTTGATAAGGAGAGGATGCAACCAATAGGAGTAGTCACACCTTCTTCACCAAGCAAACTTTGTAGCAAAATGAGAAATTGTTGAGAGAAAAGGAGCCAATGAGGAGCAGTTTTGGTTGAAGGATGTGTAAGGTGGGTACACCCAAAACCGCCACTTTTTGCTACTGAGCCTAGTTATTACTATTAGACTGGTCAAATTTTCATATATTCTTGTTGGCAAGTGAAAGGAGGTTCCAACGCACTAGAGAACGTGGCATTTGGACATTGTATGCAAAAGTTATTAAGGGTCAAAGTCTGTTTCTGAAAGCGCTCCATCCAAATAAGTACATAACTGATTTTGGAAATGTACACAACTTGTAGATGGCCCTTTAAGGTCAGGTGCCATTTTGGGTGTGCCTACCTTACCCCCTCCCCTGTTTGGTGTGTTGATAGTGGAGAATGTGCAACTAAAGAGAATGGTTTACTTGTAAGCACAGATGGGATAAGTTTTCTTGGTTCAGGAACCCAATCAGGCAATAGCAGCAACAGTAAAACCGGCAATGAAGGGATGAAAGTATAGAGTGCAAAAAAACTCACTTCACTTGCGAATGCTTCTCCGTGCCCATTCTTTTGCTCTGGTGTAAAATGATCAATGTGGAGAAGCTTTCGTAGCAGAGGTATATTTTGGGAAGGAAAGCCAACGGGAAGCCTCCACGTCTACATTTTTTAGAGAATGGACGTGCAATGAAGGATAAGGTAGCACATCCATATTCTACCCATGCTCTAAGAACTGCTTCTACTTTTGTACCATAAATTGTTACTACAAGAATGACAACTATCTAATGATAAATTGGTGTCAATTTGGGATTTCAATGCACAATTTAATGAGTGATTGGGGATTGAGTTTGATTTGGAAGTAGACACAATTTCAGTGTAAATAATGTGGAGTTAATAATGATGAAACACTTTGTGCCATTTTAGGCAATTACATGCATCACGTTGTTCAAATTTAAGGTTTGCATGCGTTCATTTTTGGACTCTATTTGCACCATTGTTGGACAACTCTTTGATATTTAATGGCAATACCTATGGACTTCAATAGCATCCTACTACTGCAAGCTTTAGAAAATCATATCTAATTCAATTTTAAGTCTAAAAATTATAAATCAAATTGTGATGGATGTGTCTTTGTCTCTTCTTTCCCTGAAAATTTGTTAGAAAATGCTTTTATCTGCATAAAAGAGATCTTAAGCCAATATGCTCTTAATCCTAGAAGGGCCTAAAAGCCTATTGTGGCCATATAATATATTATGAATACGGTGGTATTTAAACAAAAAAACACTGACCAAGTACTCTTCAATAAAAAGTAAATTAATGATCGTGGTAGTATGTAAATAACAACATATCACAATTCATATAGTAAATTGCAATTGAAGAGTTATAAGACTAAATACGGGTCGTACAGAGGGACCCCAAGGGCCTTTCAAGGGTTAAATGGGGATTTTCTGCACCTCCTACTTTACCCCTAATGCCCTTGGAAAAGAAAGGAAGTAAGCTATAGGAGCAGCTCCGCAAACTTCTTGAAACATTGGATCCTCTTTCCTACATCTACAACATTTCAAAATTTCTTTTGGCGATTTGTCGTCAATTTGCACAAAAATGTTGGGCCCAACACCACGCCCTTAGCACAAGATGGTATTAAAAGAGCAAAAAATCACCAAACAATTTCAAACAAATATAAAATCTTGGGTGAAATTGCTAGGTTGTGGATGAAAACGTAATTATGGATATGTAATATGCACAAATGTGGTACATTCTATCCAATATGTGGACGAATGTTGAAATTTAGAGCACCGCTATAACATACAAAATTGCCACTTTGGCACTTCATGAAAAATGAAAAACAAAACAAAAAAACTGATCCACGAGAGTCTCTATTGCAGAGACCAAGGAACGGTTGCAGTTGGGGGATTCGTCTCCACTAAGTTACTGTGAACCAGCAATTGCAGCTTCCGCGGAGACCGACTGTTGCTGACCTAATTAAGCCAAGACTGCGGAGCTGAATATACGTAAGGAAATATACTGCGCAACCTGCTTCCACAGGCAACGCAAAGGACGCCAGCCACGGTATGTTTCTACGGCATTTGGCACTTGCAAGAGCATCTACAGTGCCAAGTAAGAGCATCTCCAGTGCGAAGACGGGACAGGGACAGGGACAGTATGGAGATTTTGAAGTGGAGGGAGGCGGACCTCATTCCGTTCTGGCAACTATTGAAAAAAAAGTAAAAATTGACGCAATGCAAAATTGGCAATCCAAACCTTGAACCCTTAAACGACAAGCTCATAACCGTGGAAATCATTTGTTTTGTCATTGTGTGAATTGTTGGATTAAAATAATGCAAAAGCACTCACTGAAAGATAAACTATTGTAGATGATCTTCCCTTTTCACACGAAATTGGAAGAATGAATAGTTGCACTTCTTTTCCTATAGGGAGAGATTCTTGGTCATTCATTGGCCAGAAAACGTCCTCGGCGGCGTTTTATGGGTTAAGGGACGAGGGGGGGACTTTAGAAATCATCCCTTTTCATTACCATATGAATCATTGGCTTATTAAATAGCAAAAGCACTCATTGGGAAGTCAAACTACTATAGAAGACCTCTCCTTTTCACAACAAAATTCCAAGGATGAATAGTTGTACTTCTGTCCCACTACAATGATTCCCTGCCATCCATCTGACATTTGGTGTCCTTGATGTTCAAGGGTTAATGGACCAGTACAAAAAATATGAGGCCCCAACAAGGCCGTGAGTGCTGATTTTCGGGACCCGCGGGTGTTATTACGGAAAAAAAAAAAAAAAAAAAAAAAATCTTTTTTTTTTTGAAAAAAAATAACTTTTTTTTTTTTTTTTTTTTCCCGAAAAAAAAAATTGAAAGGTGACGTCACGCTGATGTGGCGCTGACGTCAGCGCTGGCGTGGAACTTCGACCACGTCAGAATTTCAGTTTCTGACTTTTTTTTTTTGAAAAAAAACTCCGTAGTATCACTACGGGGGCCAGGCTTAACGGCCTTCCGGAGGCCTCATATTTTTTGTAATGTTTTTCACATTATAAAAGAGAGAGAGAGGAAAAGGTTCTACATTAAAAAAGACCTTTCAAGCAAAAAGGGGAATTCCAATTTATTGATACACATAACATAGGTATGCCGACAATTATGACTTTTCCTATTGTAAGTTGACTTGTAGGCTTTTCATATTTTGCTATATTGTCAGCATGAAGATGGAAAATTGGTGGGGTTGGGAATGAAGAGAGACCAATGCCACTTGCATTGAGGCATGTTTTCCCACATTATAAAAAGGAGGAGAAGAAAAGATACTACATTTCAAAAAGACCTTTCATGCAAAAGGGGGAGTTCCAATTTATTAACACACATAAGAGAGCTTGAAAAGATATGACAATTATGATTTTCCTATTGTGAGCCAACTTGTTGGCTCTTCATTGTATTTTGTCAAATTGTTGGGCCAAGGATGAAAAATGGCAAGGTTAGGAATAAATAGAGACCAATATTGGAGTTGCGTTGGCTCAGGGGGTATTTTTAGTAGTCTTGTCATTACATAGTTGGCGTGTTTGGTCTTGGTTGCATTTGAGTTGCTCTAAGGATTGAATAGTGACTCTTGGAATTTAGTGGTTGCTTGCTTCCATACTTTTGAATGACTTCAAGGACGCCACCCTCAAGTAATCATGACACAAACACCTTCTAAGTTCAAGTTCCAAATGGATTTCTCTTCACTATATTCCAAATAGGTTTTCTATTGTTACATTGATCTATCCTATTAGTATTTGTTTCAAAATGAACTTATACATGGTTATGGCTTTTTTGAAAGTAGGAAGTATTTTTACCAATGATATTTGTGATTCATTAACATGAACAATAGTAGTACACAATCATGCAATTGTTTAAAATATTCTTCCCTTGTTAAAAGTTATAATCATATGTAAGTTCATTTTGTAACACAAACTAATAGGATAAATAAGTAGAGTGGAGACAAGGAAAAATGATCCACTTGTGTCAATTGATCAATTATGGGTCCTTTTACATCATGATTTCCTTTGGTTTAAGACGGGATTTAAGCATACTATATTTCTACTAGTGCAGGGACATGTCATTTGCATAGATAAGAAATCACACCTATACGCCAATAATATCACATTTGTTTGCTTCTAGCCAACTTCCTTTCACATCACGTCCTTCAAATGAGTGTTCTTTAACTAGAGTTTTGGATATAGATGTATCTGAGCCAAAATTCACTTTGTTATTTTAATGTCACTCTTTTGATATTACAAGAAGTTGTATATAAATGTGTTTGTCAATAGTTTTCTACACGTATAAAGGTTTCAAATCCACCTTCATAACTTTGACAACCCCAAGTACTTCTTAAGTGATACCTTTCAACTGGATAAGGATAAAGATAAATAAAAATTTGTTGCATATTTTGAATGAATTTATATAGAAAAAAGTCACTGGGTACAATGATAAATTGTCATAATTGTGAATGTGTTCAATACAATGTTTATTTTGATTTTTTGCTTTTAAAATTGCATAGGTGAAAATCTCTTTCTATTGTTTTTGCTCTATGTTGTGAAATATGCATTGTAAACTTTTGAAGATCAATTGCACATTAAAGTCTATATAACATTATTAACCAATGATTGGGGCCCTTTTGCTCCCATTAAATACAGGAGCCCTCCAAGTTGGAACTTATCAAATCATGTATATAAGATTGGTCATTAATTATAAAATCAGTATTATCTGTCATGTTCTATTGACTTTGAGAGTTTGAGTGGCAGGAGATGGATCAACTCACCACCAATTTGCAGACTTGTCTAACAACCCAAGCAGAAGTAATTACCTGCATGGAACCAATGTGGTGTTTGCGCTTATAACTTAATTCCCACCTAGGCATGTAGGGACAAATTATACCTTCACCTAGGGTAGGATGGAGGTGAGGATTTAGCTGGTTAATAATGTTATGTACATATATTATCTTTCACCATATCTTATTATGTTAATCCTAAACCTTGGTTAAACCATCAATTTTTGAATATTACGAAAGGTCTTACTCAAACTTCCTCTCACATAGCTTTTGTGAATGCAAAACCTTTGCCCTTCCATTCTAGAATCCAAAATCAATGAATGCATGTTACATAACTCCAACAAATGCAGACTTTGCTATAAGAGACTTTGTCCTTGAAACACCAATTTACATTTTGGGTATTAAGGCCCTACTTAAACTTCATCACTTGTAACTTTTGTCAATGCAAATCCCTTCACTTTTTGTCTAAAGGCTACAAAATGAAATAGACCTCTATGAGATCATATGAAGTTTGCATAACATTCAATAGCCTTCATGCACCTTGGTCATCACATCAAGTCTCTACATATCCACTTAGGTATTAATAAAGTACTATTTGGTGTGGAATATTCCACACTATCTATTGTAGAGCTAATGACAATGCATGCTACTAAATGTCCAGCAAGGAGGATGTACCCATTCTCAACCTCGACCCATATCCAACCTATAGGGAGCATTGTTTTCAACCAGGATTGGATCAGATTTCCAACCAATGCTAGGAATGTGTTTTTATCTCTTTTTCAATGTTGGGACTAATAAGATCATGACACGTGTCCCAAAGTAGTGAGCAACAAAGTAGGAAGTAGTGAACACAAAGTACTTCTTGAATGATTGGAATTAGAAGACTCTAAACATTGGCTATGGGCTCCAAGCACTTTTTGGCTCTCAAAATTCACAGTTTTTTCAATTTCGACAATAAAATTACGGAAAAATGGCAATCCCCATATTTCCTATCTCTCTACATGGGACAAATTTGTTGCGCCTCAAATTGTTCACGATCTGCTCCAAATTTCCTTGAGTGATTGGATATGGATACATCTCCCTTAGTGACATTAAAAAGGGAAAATTAACAAATTCTGGAATTTTCAGATTCCATAAATATGAATTATGGACTTTAGGATTAGGGTGTTTTGTGTTGACTACTGACCAATTAAAGCTACATATTGGCTACTTGCCGATACTTTAGGGCTATATATCGATTATCTGCCGATACTTTAGGGGATTCTTAACCCCTAAAGTGATTAATTCTAATTGTTGTTCCTCTTTCGAAAGAAACCTTAAAAATATTTTTTTTGTCCATAAGTCCTAAATAAGTCCATAATTTCTTAAATCATTGATTAAAGACGGATGGAGGTCTGGGACTGACAAATTCATCCACGAATTCATCCATGAATTCATCCCAATGGTGATAGCAGCTCGCCTAGCGTCGCAGTTGACAATCATCATCTCCACCTTCCGTCGTCTCCAAGCACATGTGAAATGAATAATGTTCATCACATTTCTCTATTTGCGTTGCCGCCACTCATCCATGGTCACACGCAAATTGAGGCCCCGCCCCCCGTGGGGTCTCACTCTTAGATAGGACAAAGTAGGACAAATGCTTTAAAGTGATGAACAGTGTGGTAAATGGTTTACTTCCTTGCTGTTGTCAGTCACGGTGACTCATTTCATTGTGATGGAATCGTTGCAGTTCATGTCCCTGGCAATGAGATTGTTAAAACACAACAAGATTAACTTACATGTAAAGAGGTTTTCACACTTGCTGCTACGGCTGGTCCTTTGATGTCTTTCTGGCGTGAACAGGGAGTTGCGTCCACACCACGCAAGAGTGCTAGGTGCCGATCCTACGTGGATGCGTACGTGGACGTTGCAAGCACGGGGTGTGAAGGACGCCGGCGGCAGAACACTATTTAACAACAAGTCTTTAGAAGCGGTCGTAGAAAAGTGGCGTAGAAGGTGGAATCGTAGATTTCAGGGCCTTAATAGCGCTCTTAGTTTAATGCTCTTCTAAATCGCAGTTAACTTCCTTCGGCGAATTAGTGGTAAACTATTAGAAGTCTTGAAACCTTCACGACGTACGCTAGCCATGCAACGCACGGTAAGGCTTGCAAGTTACGACAGAATTGAAGATTGGCGGCTCCGCGGAGGTGTTTGACTACTACAAATTGGGATGCTGGAGACGCAAAGAACTCGCACTTCGATCTTCGAGAATTCAGTAGTTGCACAATTGTATTTGCATAGTGAGGCAGAACAGTGTAGTCGAAGCCTCTTGATCAGAATTCTGTTTTCTTTCCCGTTGCACTGTCAGTGACCGCACTGTACTGGCACTGTTGCTCTCAGAATTTGCCTCCTTTTGAACGTCGTTTTGGTACTCATACGCGGTAGAGTACTACTGTATGTTTCGGTGACACCTGCGTGTCTGAAAATATTGTCTTCATAATCACAACTCTGTCCACTTCAAGAAGCGATGGCTAATCGTGGAGATGCGAAATCAGGTCACTCTGGCGGCGCAGATCGATCCGCCTTCGTCCCGGGTACGTCATGCCATCCTGAACTTTGACGCTGTTTCTCTTGTTGGTCGCTCTTGTTGTGCTTGGTGAACAACGGGCAACAATGTCATGACTTGTGTTTGTCAAGAATTCCATGACTCACTTCATCGTGGACGCAGCGGCAGTTGTGCATGCTCACATACATGTCGATATTAATTGAGTGTGTCCTACAGTCGCAGGCGTTAGCGTTTCGCGTCCTTCACTTGCACGACATGCAACGTCTTCAGGTGCCTCGTTCCAGACATGTACTATTCAGACATGCACCTTACGCTGATTTCCGTGTTTGCCGTGTCAGTTATTGCATTGCCATGTTTGATTTTCGTACGTATGCATGCCCGGGAGCTCTGACCACTGCCGCCATCATACATTTCACGTGCTGTTTCCTTACCAGTACTATGCGGACTCCTCATTTTCTTCATGGTCCTGCATGTCCATCGTAACGCCTATCGATTGCCATGCAGCTGGTACAAGGCAACGGACATCTGCGGGCACAGGTCATCCATCTTTGTGTGTGGGGCAATCCCTGTCCGCCTCCGATAATGCAGACAACGTCAGCCCCGCAAAGCGTGCACGAAAGGAGAGATGCCCGAATTGGACAGCGCATGAAGTGGCAGCCCTGATAGATGCAAAACGCGCTATGTTCTTACGTGAAGTGCAGAGCAATGACACACGCGAACTCATGGTTCCTGATGCTGGCAAGTGGCAACAAATCAGCAATGTCGTGAAATCAACTACTCCTTCCAGTACTCCCCGTGATGGTGCCGCCTGCAAAAGCAAGTGGAATTTAATCTTGGCCGAATACAAGCGCATTGTCGACTTCCACGCACGCAGTGGGACCAACGAGCTCAGTTATTGGAAAATGAACACAAGTCAGCGAAAGGACGACGCTCTTCCCAGATTGTTTGCATACGAAGTTTTTGAGCACATCCACTCTTGGTACAACAGCCGCCCATGTGTGAATCCACCTCACACGCGAGACTTAATGTCTCCGCAGGATGTCAACTACAACTCGGATCAGTCACTGCCCAAGCACAGCGACCACGGCGACTTCAATGACGACTTTGACGAAGACCCTCTCACATCAAAGGCCGGCCCCATGGACATCGACAGCTTCAGTACCAGTTCGCACTCTTGAAGTGCTGAAATCCCAAGCAACGGACAAGGTCATGCAGTTCCTCTGAATACTGCATGTCCATTGAGTTCTCCATCACCCGCACACAAGTCAGTTCTCCCTCCGGGAGTAACTCCCCATGTCCTTAGCTCGTCCGACACTACGGACTTCGACTTTCGCCGTCGGCCAGGCAACACTGCAGTGAGGAGGAAGACACAATCCGGACACGCCATTATAGCTGAGGCTACTAGAGCCACTGGAAGTGCTATGACGTCGCAGATGAAGGAGTTGGCTGAATCCAGTCGCGAAGTCGAATCTTCCAAAATTCAGATGCAACTCTCAATCTTCAGTCGGCAAATGGATTACCAACGTGATCGAGACCGACGCTTGTACGAGGCAGCCAAAGCAGCGAATGATAACGCCCGACTCTCTATCGAAAAACAGGGCGAAGTAGTTCACTGTCTCTCTCGACTTTCAGCAGCACTGACATCTAGTTTCCAGATGGGTCGTTGTGAACGTTCTCATGAACATTCACCTGTGCCTCCACGGTCAGATTGCAACCGTGATGTCGACGACAGTGTGCCACTTGCTTCGCAGAACCAGTGTAATGATGCCACCCTCTTCGAGTAGCCATTGATTTCATGAAGCTCGTTTCTAGCAGTCCCTTTCGCGTCGGCTGTAAATGTCTACACGTCAACACATTTTACCCACCATGTTGTCAATTTTGGTAGTGGTTCGTACTGCAGTACCGTCTACAGGCGTTCTAATATTCAAGTCACATATCGATCTCCTTCCTGCTCTGCTGTACATTAGTCGCTGGAGAGCTTCACCGTGCGCTGAATTCCTGTACAGTTTAAGGACCGGAACTTCACATTCTCCATATCGATGACCTGCATGTCTTGTTTATAATTGTGCAGACTGCCATACTGTTATACAAATCTCTGACTGCAAGGGCAGCAGAAAGTGTACATGATGCATTTGACATGCACATTTAAAAAAAAAAAAAATCGGAAGACAGTGATGTCGTTTTATGTACCTCTGGGAGTGCCGCCTTTTGTGAAGCTTATTTGACTACAAGTGCATTTGTTCAGCCGACAGGGTAGTCGGTCTGTATTTGATGCGACTAAAGTGTGTTATGACCGAAGATAGAAGCCCTGTCATTAGTGTCGTCTCGGTTGAGAATTCCTAGATCATAGTGTTCCAAATGAACGTCCACAAATGGAAACATGAGGTGCAACACATATCGATCACAACTTATCACACAACGCGCTTCTGAAGACTGCACTATCTGCTTCCAACGACTGCGATCAATAAAGAGTCCTCATTCAGTCGTCACTGTTAACACGACGGCCAAATAGGGATATCAATTCTTCCTCAGGCCTTCGAACGGGCTCGGTTTATCCCACGCGGGTAAGGCCCTTCTAAATCTATGTCAGTACTTGTATTCGTGTGACTTTGCCTTTGAGAGTGGTATGTATTATGGGCTACTTATTCCATTTGTGTCTGGGCAGGACGACAAAGACAAACTGCTGGTAACAGAATTTCAAATCACTATTATGAGACATCTCCATATGAAGCAAAAAAGAATCAAAAAAGTCCAAAGCGGGGCAAATACAAATCTGTAAGTCATGGCTATCTTGCTCATGGTGGAACAAAGTCAAAAGGCAATGTAGTGAAGTACCATCAGAATAAAATACAAGATTCTATACAAAAAAGTTTTAGAGGACTTGGTGATAGCATTGCTTCATCTATTTGGATGGAATTGGATCAATTTGGTAGTCATGTACAACAATTCTATTATGACCAATTTGCTCCAATGAATTGTGTTTCGATAGGATTAGACCAATATCCCACCCAAGTCCACCAAATGCACATTTCCAAGAATTCTTACATCAAGCCTCATCTAGATAAGTATGATATGGAAGCATCTTTAATTGCTTGGTTTACAAGAGGGGATCCTGGAGGAGGATGTTTTGGTCTGTTCCAACATTGTTTAAAATTTGATACAAGCAAAGGAGCTGGAGCATTTGTTCGAAGTAAGACAACTACCCATGGAACATTAAGGTTTGTACATAAGACATTAGCAGAGACTGTGTACAAAGTAGGGGTAGCATTAGTGAATAAACAATTACTTAGTACAATAATAAAACATCAACTTAAATATGGAGCGCCAATGACTTGGGATAGTGGTGAATCAAATAATGACTTTGACTCTGATAACAATGATGATTAAAAAGTTATAAATTTAATATAAATATATATAAACATATAAATTTCTTCCTAAAAATAAGCAAAGTTATGTTTGTCATCCATAGGGTCTCACTAAACTGTACCCATTTATTCATTGAACTAGACTTGCAGTAAACAAAGTAAAAGTAAAAAAGTAAAATGGTGTTGAAGTGAATTGAAGTGTTGTAGACTATAGAGTAGACCACATTATATTGGTTATGTCTAAAACATTTAATTTTGGAATTTGCAATTTTATATAATTCTTAACAAGGGCCCCAAACACTACATCTAGGGGCCCCAAGTGTCTCAATTGGGGCCCAAGTACACCTGGGGTTTCTAATGTCTCAACTGGGGCCCCAAGTACTGCATCTAGGGGCCCCTAGTGTCTCAATTGGACTCCCAAGTGATACACCTAGGGGCCCCAAGTGTCTCAATTTGGGCCCCAAGTGCAGCACTTGCGGACCCTAAGTCCCTAAATTTTGACCAAAGATACTACACTTAGGCCAGTATAACCATCCATTAATGTCATTAATTACAACCAAGCATAGTTAATATTAATGCTATATGTTTAATTATAGATGTAGTACTTGGGGCCCAATTGAGACACTTGGACCCCACGTATAGCACTTGGGGCCCTAGCTGAGACATTGGGACCCCCAGGTATAGCACTTGGGGCCCAGGTGAGACATTGGAACCCCTAGGTGTAGCACTTGGGGCCCAAATGAGACATTGGGACCCAAGTGTAGCACTTGAGGCCCAGTTGAGACACTGGAACCCCGAGGTGTAGCACTTGGGGCCCAGTTGAGACACTGGGACCCCCAAGTATAGCACTTGGGGCCAGTTGAGACATTGGGACCCCCAGGTGCAGCACTCGAGGTCCAATTGAGACACTGGGACCCCCAAAATGTAGTGGGACCCCCAAGTGTAGCGCTTGGAGCCCAGTTGAGACATTGGGACGCCCAAAATGTAGTACTTGAGGCCCAATTGAAACACTGGGACCCACACAATGTAGCACTTGGGGCCCAGTTGAGAAATTGGGACCTCCAAATGTAGTATTGGGGGCCCCTATTAACACAATGGGACCCCCATGTGTAGCACTTGGGGCCCAATTGAGACATTGGGATCCCAAAGTGTAGCACTTGAGGCCCAATTGAGACATTGGGACCCCCAGGTGTAGCACTTGCACTACTAGAAAACTGGTGACCAAATCAACAAAAAAATAACAAAAAACTGGTCTAATTTGTAACAATTTTTAGTAGCTTTGGTCAAGTTGACTTGGACGGTATGTAACTAAAAACTGTTGAATTTTTTGTTAATTTGGTCACCCGTTTTTCTTTTCTTTTTAATATTAAAAGATTTGAAAACAAATCGGCCAATCAAAAAATGCCACGTGGCAGACTGTAGCAACTGCCACGTGGCAAGGGTAGCTCCCCCCTTCTAGGCAAGGGATCCAAGGGGGTTTGAACCTTGCACCCCTTGGAGAGAAGGGTAGTTCTCTTTACCACTACACCACACAAACACATGCATGTATGTATATTGATTTTTATTTGATTTATTTAGTTGTTTTTGAAGTTTAACATTTCTTTGGTGAATTCAGTAGACTTCAAATGCCATTTAGGCATAGTAAAACATCTTTTTTCAAAAAACTTTGAACTAATTAAAGTTGAAGAATCAAGCTAACTTTCACCTCCAAAAATCCGTTTTCAGACTGGATGTTTAAAAGTGTTTAAGAAATTCTTCATTCCACATCCTCTCTGAATTTTGTCCATAACTTTTGATTGGAGACTTGAAAATGCAAACGGATTTTTGGAGGTGAAATTTAGTTTGATTCTTCAACTTTGATTAGTTCAAAGTTTTTTGAAAAAAGATGTTTTACTATGCCTTAATGGCATCTAAAGTCTGCTGATTTTGAAAAATACCGAATTTTAAATGATTAAGTTAAAAAAATAAAATGTCATTGTACATAGAATTCCAACCATGGTGATTTAACCCCAAAGTGACATGGGATTTTTTCTGTTTCAAAATCACTTTTATTGGTATTCATTTTAAATTTTTCTCTAGGAAAATCTAATGATTTTTAGGTAAATCCAACCGTAGAAAGGGAAACTACATTGATATACAAATCACTTCAAAATTTTTGAAATGGTGATTTTCTTATATTTTATGTTTTTTTGCTTGGAAAAATGCTATCAACAATCAAGAAATAGCAGGTTCAAACATTGTTCTTTTCGCTTTGGAAGTCTAGTACGGCAAGGAAATTTGCAAATTTCCAGTAGACTCAAACTAAATTTTTTTAGCTTGCTATATGAATTTCCATCTCCACTTTAGAAAACTGCAAAATCTGTAAAATTGTGCAATATTCAATGTACTTTAGGCAAATAGGTTGGACACTTCCAAAAAAGGACCATTTCTTTTAAAAATTTGGAAAAATAAGTGCAATGGAAACCATAGAGATCCGAGCGGGCAAAAGCACCCAAAGACTAAATGGAAGTTGGTGAAAATTTTGGGTCCTTTGTCACCAACAAGGCAAGATTGAATGACGTTAGCTTCAATCCCTCATTTCTATGCCGCACCAAGGGACTTCTAGCTAATTCAAACATGTCAAGCGTCTTAGAAATCATAACACTTCTTCAAATTTCTTGTGCTTGGTGTCATTGGATAGGTCTCACAAAATCCTTCAATCTCTTTTTGTTGCGTTTTTCCATCTAAGTTTAATAATTGACACCAAATTTGGTATGAAAAACATAAAGGACACTTTCTGTCCTCAATGTTACTTTGGGGTTAACTCCTAATTGCCTAATCTTTTGTAAGTGTGCTTTTACTATGAAAAAAACCCTCCACACATGTAGATTACAATGTTAAATAATAAATGTTTTTTGGATTTTTTCATTTTCTTGGTAAATTTAATAGACTTTAGGGTTCATTTAAGCATAGTAAAACACATTTTTTCAAAAAACTGTGAACTACAAAAAGCGGAAAAATTGAGCTAAATTTCACCTCTAATAGTCCATTTATTATTTGGAGTCTTCAATCAAAAGTTATGGACAAAATGCAGAGAAGATGTTTAAAAATGCCAAAGAAAATGTCCACTACAACCCCTCTCTGAACTTTTATCTATAACTTCTGATTAGAAAGTTAAAATTGCAAACGGATTTTTGGAGATAAAATTTAGCTTAAATATTCAACTTTTGTTAGTCCAAAGTTTTTTGAAAAAATGTATTTTACTATGCCTAAATGGACCCTGAAGTTTGCTGATTTCAAAAATGAAAGTTCCATTCTATATAGAAAATGTATTTGACACTTTTGTACTAAGGTGAACAAAAAAGTGTTGATCTTTTTGTTGATTTGGACGTGCACTATTCAAATTAACAAAATTTTGTTACCATTTTGTTAACTTGTACCAAAATCAACAAGAAACTGTTAAATCGGACGATACAGTACCCAAATCAACAAAAAAAAAAAAAAATTTTGTTGACTTGGTCACTGTTTTCTACTAGTGTTGGGGCCCAGTTGAGACACTTGGGGATCCCTAAATGTAGTACTAGGGGCCTCCATTAACACAGTGGGACCCCCAGGTGTAGCACTTGGGGCCCAGTTGAGACATTGGGACCCCCAAGTGTAGCACTTGGGGCCCAGTTGAGACATTGGGACCCCCGAGTGTAGCACTCGAGGCCTAGTTGAGACATTGGGACCCCCAGGTGTAGCACTTGGGACTTAGGTGAGTCACTGGGACCCCCAAGTGTAGCACTTGGAGCCAGTTGAGACACTGGGACCTCCAAAATATAGTACTTGAGGCCCAATTTAGACACTGGGACCCCCAAGTGTAGCGCTTGGAGCCCAGTTCAGACACTGGGACCTCCAAATGGTAGTACTTGAGGCCCAGCTGAGACATTGGGACCCCCAAGTGTAGTACTGGGGGCCCCTATTAAGACACTGGGACCCCCAGGTGTAGTACTAGGGTCCCAAGTGAGTCACTGGGACCCCTGGTTGAGACATTGGGACCCCCAGGTGTAGTAATTGGGGCCCAATTGAGACATTGGGATCCCAAAATGTAGCACTTGAGGCCTAGTTGAGACACTGGGATCCCCAGATGCACTTGGGGCTCAGTTGAGACACTAAGGGGCCTAAATGTAGTACTGAGGGCCCCAGTTGAGACACGGGACCCCCAGGTATAGCACTTGGAGCCCAGGTGAGACACTGGGATCCCCAAGTGTAGCACTTGGAGCCTAGTTGAGACATTGGAACCCCCAGGTGTAGTACTAACATTCTTGGAAACATTCTTTGATTTTTTTAAAATATTTTTGAAAATTTTAAAACATTCCTTCAAATACAGCAGGGATTTGAAGATTTTGCATATTTTTTGAGTTCAATGGGCAGAGTATATTGTGGTGTAAAACTTCTTAGTTTACCAATATTGCTAATTTAATCTTTTGCTAATGTCAGATGCCACGAACTTGAACTTCTGAAGTACTTCAGTGACTTTTCTACGGCACTTTACGGTGCCAAATGGGAAGAGAAAAGCAACAAGAAGAGGACTTTCACGGTTGATTTTTTGTGACAGCGTACTATTGTGGATGAACTTTGAGATTGCATGGCCCGATACATCTAGAAGACCTTAGATGCTATCGAAGTTATTTCCATACTCAAGCAGGTGCTTTCAGCTCTAAGCCTATCCAGAAATCATTTGTCACTTCGGGGTTAATATGGCTGAGCTCCCCATTTGTGCCGCTAGCTAGTTGTCACCCACAATTTACCAGCATTTGCACCGCACTGTTGGACTTGTTGTCTAGATTGTTGGATCCACTAGTCACTAAATTAGTGACTGCATGAAGAGAGTCACCTTCCACAATACAGTGACGTAGGGAAGTGGCTACTATTGTTTTGAGTGAAGGCTGGGGCACCTAACAGAATTTCATGGTATTATCAAAAAATGACATATGGTCTTCTAATTTGGTGAGAAAGTGTCATGACCTCTATTATCTCTTTCACGCTCTCTCTCCCTCTTGTTCTCCACTATTGGCAAAGTTGAAGGAAAGAAATCCCAAAAAATAGTTCTTCCAAATCGTCTACACACACAAACTTCCAAGGGAGAAAACTTTGAGCAAACTATGACAGAACCCCCTGTTTTTGCTTAGACCTTCATACAATAAGCTTAAAATGTCATTCGGCTATCTAGCTATGAATGTTTCCAGTTCATACTTGAGGGTCTCTCTTATTTGATTGGCAACCTTATAGCTCATTTTAAAAAGACTTGACCGTTCGACCATCCAGTGCTAAAATCACTAGAAAGCTCATGTTCGGACTAGAATAGGATCCTTGATTGGAGCCGCATATCCAATGGGAGTGTATGCTATAAATTACAAAAGCCATCATGCAACAACAAACATGCAAATTTTTTGCACTACAAGATCTATTACCGTCGCTGAAGATGTTACCGTCGCTGTTACCGTCGCTGAAGATGGAATCCATGCATCTCTTAATGGTCGGTGCAGTGTTGTCGCAGCTGCCAATCCTATTTTTGGCTCGGTGAGCAATTGCTTCACAATAAACACTTTCTGCGTATATCAAATTTAGAGCATTGAGAAATTATGCAGAATGTGCGGATTTCCGGGTCAATTGTGCAGTTGCAATTAACAGGAGGGTTGACGTGTGCAGTATGATCGATCGCTCACGGCGACTAACAATATTGGACTGCCGGACTTGCTGCTTTCTCGATTTGACCTACTTTTTATAGTGTTGGATCAAGTGGATGCAGATACTGATCGCCACATCTCGGAACACGTTTATCGGATGCAAATGATACCGTACTGCAGCAGAGGATTCAGGTCCATGTTTTGGCCTTTCGTCATGCGGCAGATATTATATATCTCTTGCTGCGGGGACTTCACTATCATTATTCTATTAGAACTTCTATGTCGATAGTTCTACCCTTCTGATGAATCTTATTCTTACAATGTCTTTGGGAATTTTAAAGGGTCAATGCTGCATGAGAAATTGCAAGAACAAGATTCGAAGACAGTGTCAGAATATGGATGTAGGCCTGAATTTCACTTACTCGAATTTTGGAACTACGCTGTGTAGGTCTGCATCCATATGGTTGGATATTCCACCTCAGAAATCAATATTTATCAATAATATTTGCAAACAAAATTGGAAACTCTTTTTAAATTGAGTTTAGATTGACTATTACTGATTTTAGTTTAAATTGTTATATTTGAACTATGGTGAGTTTGAAAGATTTTGGAAGGGTCACTTTCGAAGTAGCAAAGTTTCATTTTGAGGTGAACATGTTTGGAGTCTTCGAACTTCAAAATATCTTGCAATGTCTTGGCATGTCTGCATATTCTTACAATGTCTTCAGTAGGCATGCCAAGGACGGTCGATGCTAGGGATGGAGTCGATGATGAAGAGGCAGAACACGGGAAGGCATTGTCTGTGAAGTACAACCGCCTTCTTCATGGGGAGAAGAGATCCACGCGACACATCAAGCGAGATAAACTTACTACCCTATTTTTGAACAAGTACATTCATTATGCAAAGAGCAGAATGTCGCCCTTTCTTACAGAAGAGGTATGCATGGTGCACTATCATCACAATGAAGATTATACTGTGGTCTTCATTTGGGGACCAGAAAGCTGCATCATCCTCTGTAATTGGACTCTCCTATATCCATGCATTTAATGCTATATATATCCAGAAGTATCACTTTCTCCTATTTTGTAACTTACAGCTGCACACGATCCTCATATTATTCTTTTAGATAGCAAGTTTTTAATTGTCATTTCCAGTTGCAATGAACACTGAAGCGCTTGTTTAACCTTCGGATACAGAAACCATGCACACAGAGCTAACTGTGTTTGGCGTCACGGGCTTCACAGCAGATTGCTCAGATCTATGCTGAAATGCGTAATAACAAAACAGACAAGGTTTTTTTCCGCACCTGTTCTTTTGTTTCAAAGCCCTTGGTTAGCACTGCACACTTGGGGACTCGAAGAAATAGCGATGATATTTCAACCTAGTATTATTTTGCTCCTGTATATGCCTGTCACTTTCTGGTGATGTATTTTAATGCACGTCTACCTACATGGTGATGCAGGGTGTAGGAGGAGGGACTCTGCTTGTCACTGCTCGTAAACTTGGAACTATCTGTACGCTCTGAGCCGTCCACGCAAAATTGAAATTGAGAAACCAAGTATGTCGTCTGCATTTCTTATAATCTTATAATGTGCCTAGAAGGTGCAGAAGGCATATGCCATTTACGACATGCTGTAACCTTATTTGATGGTTGCCCTTCTGACCTGCAGGTTATGAAAGCTGATGTCGAAGCAGCGACTGGAGTAATGAACTTTGTCATCTATCATAAGGAGCTCACGGGCATGGATGCCAGAGAGTCTGGAAGAGGACGTCAGCAAGAGACTCAGAAGAAACGCATGGCAGAGAATGAGGATCATGATAATGATACTGTTGAAATTGAAGACATCCGACATTGCCATCATTCAATGAAGGAGAGCACATTGTGACTGAAAATGTGCATTCAATTTATAGGAAGTTGACAAAGTCATTTTGACATAGACACGGACATTCCAGTCATACACACGAACGTAATTCTCGTCAGCAGTGCAGTGCAGGACTAGTTCTCTACCACTTAGCAATGACGCTGTGATAGACTGAGATGCTTCGTAGTGACTCCCCCCTCCCTCGTAAGCGTAGACTATGAATCCTGTATAGAAAAGGAACGGCGATGCTTTGGTATCCTCCGTAATGGCATCGTCGTCAGCGAAAATGTGTTTACAGTCTGCAAAGACAGTGAACATTACAGGGACATTGTTAGATTCATGTCTTACAAGTGAAAGAAGGCAACATGAGCAATGAAAAGGCTGTGCAACAAAAACGACCTAGACCGGCGTCATCACATGTTCTCTGACAGTATGACAGTGCCACCATAAGAACCATGAAGCATTTCAGTTTGTCAGTGCCGACAAGGGTTGGCAGCAGCCATCACAACCACAGAATGAGAAGAATTTGTATTGAAGGGCCCACCTCTACCTGTGCTGTCCAAATGGAGCTATGCGCTGCAGTGTCAAGAAGACGCCGAGGTCGGTTCTTTTAACGTGGGCTTCGTCTTCAGGTGCTTCCACGGTGTCCTCTTCAACGTGAGCATGTTCCACGTCCACATCCCTATCAGGCCTCAGAGCTGGACCTTCACAATGCAAGACCTCCAGAAGTCTTTCAATTTCTTCATGCGTTTGATTCAGCAAAATGTTATGAAGAATAGCACAGCATGTGACGACATCTGGGACAAAAGAGACATGAAGGTCTGATCTTTGGTTCAGTTCTTTAAAAGTTTGTTTGAGCAAACCAAAAGCGTTCTCAACGACAGACCTGCCTCGGCTCAGACGTCTATTGAACAAATCATCCGCCACAAGAAGAGCACCAAGCCGACGGTGAGGCACCAACAGCCACGGGAGAAGTGGATACCCAGAGTCCCCTAGCAAGTATGGAGTGAAACCATTGAAAGATGGGTTTCCTTCCCACAAACAATGTCTTTGGCCTCGAAGGAAAACTGTGGAACGCCTAAGCACGCGAGAGTCGTTCGTGGAACCGGGCATGCCCACATATAAGTCCAAAAACCGCTTAGAGCTGTCCACAATTGCGTGGCAATGTATACTATAAGATCCTGTTTTGAAGTAGAAGTAGTCTGCAGGGCAATGACGAGGTTTACCTATGGCAAAGTGTGTACCGTCTATGGCACCCATGACGCCTGGAAGACCACACAAAGTTTGGAAGGCAGATGCTGTCTCAGGAATGCTTTCGGCATAAGGCCAACTGATTTCATTGCGGAGGGCCACATTTATGGCTTGAACCACTTGCCTGAGCATGATGGACACTGTACTGCGGCCGACAGCGAAGAGTTCGCTGCAAATGAGCAAAGTCGCTCCATGACTTAGTTTGAACAGTGTGCAAGCCACTCGCATTGTCACAGGCACAGCAGTCCTGTACTTGGTGTCTTCTTTTTTTACGTACGGTGACAAGTGCTGCGCCAACGATATCAGAGAACGTTTTGTCATGCGAAACATTTGAATCCAACGCGCGTCGTCATACTCCTGCAACAGGAATCTCGTGAACCACGTGGTTGATCTCGGTTTCACCCAATAACCAAGGTCTTCATCAATGACTGCAAATGTGTTCAAAATTCACCAATGATGCAATCCAGCGGCAAGCAAGAAATCCATGTCGGTTGAACCAATGTTATCGGAAACCAATGCATCGAAGGGATTGTCTGTATTGTCCTCTTGCAGAAATGTGTTTTCGAGGTCACACAATGCCCGACTGGTATTCAGCAACATCAAGAGGATGACCGTCGCAATTGACGTCAATTCCGCAGACATGTCGATGATGTCCATGGCCGGCAACGACAGTACTCAATTGAACTACAGACGGAGAAACACAAAATCCGCATGTCAGTAGAAGGTCGCCTCCGACAAGAACGACGACATGAATTTCAATACAGGCACTGATGCAGGTCTGTGGAAACGTCCGCTAGTAATGAGTCGGCAATCTACGACGCTCTGTCGAACTACGGATTCCCTCCGTCCGACTACAAAAGGCACAGCAAAGCACTCTTCCAAATTCGACGGAAACCCTGAACTACGAATCGGATAGGTACTTCGACTGAATCTTCAGAATTGAAACTGAATAATGCCTGTCATCGGAGAACAGAACGTCGACTGAAAATAATGTCCTCACGGGACAAAACAGGTCGCAGCAACAGGAGTTCATACATAGACAATTACAATTCACTGATAAAGCACTCGTGTCCGGCTGAGGTGAAACTTGGATGTCGGCAATCGCAACAGGTATTGCATACACGGAAGTGTGCCGTCGATTCCTTTGTAGTGCGACTCAGAAAACTGAAAACCTAAATTGTCCCAGATGCTTTCACTACACGGCACAAGTGTTCCTCAATGCGTCCGTTGAATTATAATTCATCATCGACCATCACCGTTACTCGATTGTGTCAACATGGACAACAAAAACGGTGAAAAACGAGCTACAAACTGGCACACTCCAGAACAGCGAATTACACGAACCTTAACAGCTTCTGTGAAGTGCGAAAACAAAGGGCTCGAACTTCGTATCGTACTGACATTCATGAGGTCCTTCATAGTGGTCTGCAAACGTTGATGCTACGTTAGTGCTTTGGAGCTGCCGCGGACTACCCGGTCTTACTTTGGACTGCCGGACGCAAGTGTGCGACCAGTCCACGGTGTTTGACTGCTTCTTGCTGTTTTACCTGCTGCTTCATAGCAGCAGGTGTGAAAGCCTCCTTAGACTAGTTGTGCCACTCTGTCTCAGCAACGTACATTTTAAATTTTCAAATGTACTCTACTAAAATACAAAAGAGTGGCTACAAAGTACATCCGTCATTTGAACCGGGCTTGAAGGGTGAATTTATCCCTGGAAAAATGTAAGAATTTTTTATTTGCCACACATAATAAACTTTGAAAATTTTGATTTCATATTTGCTATAAAAAAAAACAAATTAGCTAGGAGAGGTGATGAACATAGATTTATCATGGCACAAAATAGGGGGATGTTTTTTTAACAATTATCCTATTGAACAAATTTTGCAGGGGCCACTTTGAATGACAGGTTTGGCATCATGCCTTACCTTAAGCATAAAGAGAAAGGAATAACTTTTACCATTCTTTTAGGCTGAAATGAATTAAGCTTTAACCTCTTAATCTTGAAAGGACAAGATTGAGCATTGAGGTACTCTGTCAAAAATGATTTGATTTTTGAATCAATAGGTGCGTTCTTCATTGCTACACAAAAATGATATAGACAATCATCCATCAGTCATTTTTGAGTCTCAATGTCCTTGCAAAGTTAAGCAAAACATAATTCAATACCTAAAATCACCTAATGGTCGTCACTAGGAAAAAAAATCGATTAACTATGTCCTTTATATAAATAAGTTTGCTAATTAGGATTAATTTGGTCTTAGTTCCATAAACAAAGACAAGTTGAAGGTTTGGACTTTAGGCTTTGGAGACTTTATTAATCAAAATTTTAAAAATATTTCCATACAAATATTAGAATTTGATGCAACTCTCACATGGTAGAAGATTATAAATATAGCTTGCATCTAACAAACAAACATTTCTACAAACCTTCAAAATGATTGAAGAACATGCAAGACTCTCAAATTCCACATAGAGAAAGACAATGCATTTGTTAATATTTCAAATATACTTAAATAATGTATTTTGAATTTTTGAGTAGTAAGCATAGATATCTTGTATATACCATTATAATGCATTTTGAAATTTTCAAGTACTTAGATAATTATATTTTGAATTTTCAAAGTCAAAAGCATAGAGGATCTTGAGTAACCTTGCCAATCACCGCACGGAAGGAATTCAAATCCTTCTCCATAATGTAATACAAGCTTGCAATTTATGAAATTTGGAGTGATTATTCAATGCAATGTTAAGATTCTCTTCCCCCAAAAAATACTTGGAAAGCTTCCTTCTTGCAAATTATTTTTGAAACTAAATGACAACATGCTCTAAATTTTGTAAAAAAAACACCGCAACCCTTCACCGCACAATGTGCAGAGGGCCAAATTTGTGTTTTCTGATTCTTGTTTGCACCAGATGTTCTTGTTTAGTGATTAGCAATTTCAATGTGCGGTGATTGAAACCATGTGGTTAATGGCGGGTTTACTCTACTCATGCCACTTTTCTTTCATAGACACCACTGAAGTACAAAATGCTTCAACTTTCATTGGTTACCTAAAAGGCTAAAACAATAAGTCCATAGTTTGTTTTTTAAAACTTGTGGTGATTTTGGGTGGTTATAGGTGGCCATTCAAGATCCAAATGTAAATGGATGAAAGGATAAACAAAAATGGTTCTATAGTACGTGACTTCATTTATAGTGGTTTACTCTTGTGGCTTCAAAATTCCGTAGCTGCATATTGTGCACCTTGATAATACTATGTGGTTGTTCAAAAATTGAAAAATAGCTCCCATGTAAGTCAATGTGTAAATCAGCTCTGACAAAAATTGTTACTGAAAGTGTACCAATTTGGTTAAAAAATATATAATTACAAGGATGCCTAAATTTTTGGAAAACTATTGATTTAGTTTGTCTCCTTTAAAATAATAATGATAACTATTATTATTATATATATACACATATAAGGAGTGAATAAATTCATAGAAATTCAACTTGTTCTATATAATCTTATATCTTTTCTTTTGTCAAAAGCTTTAAACATACTTCTTCTATTTCAAAGTGAATCTGTAGTACATTGATTAATTTCCAAAAGGAACTACGTATTTATTTTGAGACAAAGATAGTACATTGCAAAGTTTTTTGCCTTGCTATTTTGATTATTCTCAAATACAAACAAAACATATTTCTCACATTCAACAAAACTTGACACTTAACAAAATCCACAAGGTAGAGAGTTTAGGATTTGGAAGTCAAGACAAGGATTTAGATAAATGTGTTCCCCTTAAACAAAAGTAGCAACAACCATCTAAAAATTGTAAAAATAATTTGGATGAATACCTAATTTTTTAAACTAGTTCAAAATTGTTTGATTTTAAATAAACTATTTCTTGGAGTGTCTAATTTTTTTTTGAATTTAATTAATTAATAGGCAGAAAACTACCCAAGCTTTTAGGAAGCTACAATATTCTTAGAATTTAACATTTTTTCTATCTACTATTTCAAAAGGCCCAAAGAGAGATTTGTAAAGTATTTGTTAATGAAGTAATGTTCATTTTTTGAGAAATATAGACTACATTAGTTTTTTTATATCACCATAATTTTAAGATCATTACTATTTTATATTTAATCTATTGAAAATGGAAGCATTAGTGGCAATTTTGCACATGTTTTGTAATTTAATTTACAAGTGAAGGTCAACCCCTTGCATCAAACAAGTCATTGCTGTAATATTCAACACTGACATTGATCTTGCATTCTTTTTCAACTTAAATTGTTTTTGAAATAATTTTTTCTAAGCAATACATTAAGTCTTTTCAATAATTTGTGTTTAAAGGAGTCTCATCCTATTAACAATTTTTGTCTTGTTTTCTGTCGTTTCTTTTGCAAATACTAATAGAAATTAAGCAATTTTCTTAAAAAATTACAAACATGAATTTTAATTTTAATTTTCAACTCTTACATTTACTTCATTAACAAATACTTTACAAATGATTTGCGAGAGCTGAGAGCGTTTTCTGTCATGCTTTTTGTCTTTCATAGTGTCACCAAAGCGCGTCTTGTATGTGGAAGGCAGAGGATCCTTGAGCGCCTGGGCGCAGCGATGTCGATGACGGCGTAAGCTGCGACGTGAGGGCGCGGATACCACTGCGACGCTCAAGCTGTGAGGATCTGCTGCCAAGCTCCGGCACTCCAACAAATTCAAGTTGTCGCCACCACGGAGCTACGCATCGGGTGGATTTGCGCATCGACTGCATCGACTGGGATTTTCGGATCTGACTTCTGCTTCTCGATGTTGGGGTGCGGTGTCTATACTGAAGCGGCTGGGGACCCGCACGGAGCAAAGGCAGTCCAAGATCCCAGACCCACGAGTCATTGCCGCAAATCCAATCTTTACATCTTGCGCCGAGACTGGTACTCGTCGTCCCTCACATTGCTTTATCATCTCCTCACCAATCGATCTTGTGATTTCGATAGAACCTTTAGGTCCACAGCTCTCCCAATACTCTCGAACCCTCTAGCGCCGCTTCCCTCGTTCTCTCGACCTTCTCGGACCTTCTAGCGGCGCCTCCTCGATCTCTTGATATTCTCGGACCTCCCAGCGGCGCCTCCCTCGATCTCTTGATTTTCTCGGACCCTCCAGCGGCACCTCCCTGTGCGCTCAATATTTTCGGAACCTTCAACATTTACATTCTCGGGATCTTGCAAGCTTCTCTCGGGTTCCACTAACTGCGACGGCACAAGACCTCACTCGGCCACCTCCAGCAGCTGCGGCAGCACGAAATCGACCACCTTCGCCAACAGCAGGTCCATACTCAACAACGACGGCGGCACCAGCGACTAGGGTTTTCAGCGACACAACCTTGTTTTTCTCGGACCTGATCGGGAGTGCGCACCTGATCAGGAGTGCAGGAGCATCTCCAACCCCAAGCCCGCACGAGTACAATGCCCAAGCGACAACACCGAAGCACCCCCAAAGCCCTTCATCCCCGACAAAGCGAAGAAGTGCCCAAGCCTGCAACAAAACACTAAAGACAGAAGGACTTGCACCAGCTCCCAGCTCGCCCTTGCAAATCAGACTTGCAGCTGAAGAAGGACAACCACCGCCCCCATCCAACGACACCTGCACCACAGGCACGACTTCAACACTGCCCCAAATGTCAAGCTGCCCAGCTAGACAAACCAGGTAAGCTCCCTCACCCTAACATTTTGTTTGTTGTTTTTCAAATTTCTTCCAATTTCTCTAAATACTCTCCCTTGCGTGGCAATTGTAACCCAAGTAATGCTTGGAGGATCATTGCTTCCAGGAGGGCCCCTACAATTTCCACCAAGGTTTCCAAAGACCATACCACACTCTCATTTAAAGCCAACCAAAAAAATATAGGATATCAAAGCTTGACATTACATACTTGTCATTTAAATACTCTAATACATACATCAAAATTTATAAAATCATTTCTCTCTTCACAAAACACTGTACAACTCTTCTCTTAAAAAGTCACGAAAACAACACACCTCACAGTCAATTATCTATTCAACACCAAACACCACACATATATTTAAATGTTTGCCATTGTTCTCCTAAATCTACAAGCACCATGCCAAGCAGCAACTCAGTTCCATTTTCAGAGGAAATCAAGATGGAGGATGTCACTACCACAAACAAACGTACAACACCGGACTTCACCAAATCTACACAGAAGAAGGCCAAGGGAAGTACCAGTGCTATAGTACTGTTTCGTGACAATAAGCAGCAGCTTCAGTTCTGGTATGGTTTTCCAGCCATGGAAACCATCGCCTACAAAGCAGGCATACCACCCATCACTACAAACACATCAATGGCGGACTTGATTGCAAAGGGATACACAGCATAAGAAGCAGAAGAACTCAAGACTGCAAGAATGTTTTTTCTTCGAGTGCAGCAACAAATGTGGCCAACTTCACGACCTGACAACATCGAAGGACAACATTTCAACATCACACAGCTTCCCTTTGACATTGAGGTAAACAACAGTACACAACTCTCTCTAGATTATCACATCCTTTTACATTTTGAAAAGCCAACCTCACCTCTCAGCCAAGACCAAGCTATGAAGAAGATTCTACTTCGCTTCCAAGAGATGGGGATCCATATTGGCGATCAAATTGCCGAACCAGTGGCAATTTTGTGTCATGGGCCCAAGCATACCCGAGTGTGGTCAGGTATGACCAAGGTACACCTCAAGAATCCTGAAGCAGATGCAACAGCACTACTCCAAGGCTTACGAATCTTTGCGATCACTCTTGATGACAACGCCCTCACCAATGCTAAGATTGCAAAATCTTTTGATCCTATTGCATCCAGCAACCTGCTCTCACTAGAAGAAAACGGGGGAGTTTGCCAACTACAATGCAACTACGTTTTTAGTCGCGAATGGGTTTATGCAACTGCGATGCAACTGGGTGATAGTGATAGAGGGATGGATGAGCCCGTAGTTCAACCGGACACTTTTTCAGTTGCATCGTAGTTGCATTAATCGTCACATTTTTGGATTGCCAGAGGACGATGATCGATGAATTCTTCCTACGTGGTTTCCTATGTGGTATTATTTGCGCGGGATATTGAGGAATATGTTCAACTTCATATACAAAGTGACATCTACAACTAGTATAGATTATAGAGATCTACAACATTCGTAGATTTCAAAAATCTATGACAAATTTAGATTTCAGACCATGTGATTTACAAAATATAGGAAATTTATAGATTTCAGATATCTAGGGAAGTTGTAGATTTCAAAAATCTAGGATCGACCTTCATTTCACGCCGCATCGTTGGTCACAGAATGCTAATTTGCAACTTATATGCAACTGTTGTGCAACTACTGTGCAACTTATGTTCAACTGTTGTGCAACTACTGTGCAACTTATATGCAACTGTTCTACAACTACTGTGCAACTTATGACCAACTTCTGCGCAACTATTTTGCAACTAATACGCGACTTATGATCAACTTCTATGCAACTGTTGTGCAACTAATACGCGACTTATGATCAACTTCTATGCAACTGTTGTGCAACTAATACGCAACTTATGATCAACTTCTATGCAACTTAGGAACAACTTCTATGCAACTGTTGTGCAACTATTGTGCAACTTATGGCCAACTTCTATGCAACTATTTTGCAACTAATATGCAACTTAGAATCAACTTCTATGCAACTGTTGTGCAACTATTGTGCAACTTATGGCCAACTTCTATGCAACTATTCTGCAACTAATATGCAACTTAGGATCAACTTCTATGCAACTGGTGTGCAACTACTGTGCAACTTATGGCCAACTTCTATGCAACTATTTTGCAACTACTGTGCAACTTATGGCCAACTTCTATGCAACTATTTTGCAACTACTGTGCAACTTATGGCCAACTTCTATGCAACTATTTTGCAACTAATATGCAACTTACGATCAACTTCTATGCAACTATTTTGCAACTAATATGCAACGCACAACGACACGCATACAACTAGTTTGCAACTGATGAGCAACTTCTTTGCAACTGGTTTGCAACTTACTTGCAACTTATAGTCGACTTGAATACAACTAACAGATTTGCTGTATGAACTATAAAATATAGTGTGCTGCAGATCATATACAACTGGTCTACGCAACTCATGTGCAACTGTCTGGCTATGGCTTGCAACTCTAACTACTCCTATACAAGCATCAACAAAGTTGATTTTCTACAAAACAACTGCATCCACTACGACTACTATAGGAAGAACAAACTACTTGCACAATTAGGATAAACAGAATTGGTGATCATTTGCCTCCAACTTTCCCCTGGCAGTCTGAAGGAATCTCGCCTGCAACACGGGCAATGAAGACTACAAATTGCTCATTCCAAATTGTACTACTTCCCACCACATCTTTCAACTTGTATTCATCTCCAGCTGGATTTGGATGCATCAAATCAACAAACCCTCCTGGTGCACGTGCAATGTCAAGTCTGTACCATCCCTTTGAAATTTGGGATCCATGATACATCTGTGGGCCACCTCCACCACCAATAGCAGTAATTGTTCCGGATGCCACCACTTGCTTTGGGGCTGATGGATTCAAAAGTGAAACTTGTTGTCCAACCTCAAACTGCCATCACATAAAACCAAAACATTCATGAGTAAAGGATAACATTTATTCAACAAAGTCTGTGATGAGTGAAGGAAACAATGTCAACAAGGACATTTGCAAGAGATTAGACATGTAGGTTACTCACTTTGAATTTTGGTGGAGGTTTCACCTTCCGATTTTGAATAGGTTGCTTCGTCCTCCTTAAGATCTCCTTCTTGGCAAATGGCTGCTGCACCTGTATACCACAGTTATGCTCCATATTAGAGGCATGTAAAAACTTATAAGAACTTGGAAAAGTGTAAAACACATATTACGTTATTTTCCCTCACTTCTCGATCCTTCCCTCTCCGGAGTTGCATAGAAAATTCTGTATGTTTGGTTGTGGCATTAGCTGTGCCTTGAACTTCGGGTTGAAGTGTGAAGGTGTCATTGTTCCCACCGCATTCTCCACTATCTTTTTTTTGTGGATCTCCAAGAGGTTGCTCTTGCTCTCCATCTGTCTCCTTTGGATCCCTCTCTTTCTTGTTCTTGTTGTTGTCTTCAGAAGATGCCCGCTTGTGTTCTTCAACCTGCAGGTCAGGAGGAGCAGTTGATTTCCACACCAGATCAACAACAGGCTCTAAAGTAGGGGATCCATCGAAATCCCATGGATCACTGGAATCCTTGATGTCTTCAACAGGGTTGGTTAATACTTCGTGGGTGCCTTCAACAGTGTTTCCTTTCTGCAGAAACTTCAACAATGTCTCTTGCAACCCTTCCACAGCCTTCGTATTGCGATCTGTACTAGCTAGGACTTCAACCCTAAACTTCTCCATATCCAGTAATCTGCTTTCCATGGCGGTTAATTTTCCTTGCAAGCCTGAAGTCACCACCTATGACACACATAAGAACAATGATTAGACATGACAAATGCAAACGCATAATATAAGAGCCGCAACGTTGTGAACGTGGCTACCAGTTGCATGTTAGTTGCATACTAGTTGCAATTCAGTTGCATATTAGTTGCATACTAGTTGCATACTAGTTGCAATTCAGTTGCATACCAGTTGCATGTCAGTTGCATATTAGTTGCATGTCAGTTGCATATTAGTTGCAATTAAGTTGCATACCAGTTGCATGTTAGTTGCATACCAGTTGCATGTTAGTTACATGTCAGTTGCATACTAATTGTATTCCAGTTGCATACCGGTTGCATACTAGTTGCAAGAGCTTCTAAAGACTACTCTACAACTACACGTACAACTTCCATGCGTCTCCAGGACTCCTATGACTTCTTCATCTTAAAATTGCAACTTCAGCGACCAATAACAAATTACCAAAACTTACCGATGATCCTGATGGTTCTGTGAGTCCTGGACTTCTTGCCCTTTTTCCTGACTGATATAACGTCAACAATGCCACACTGTTGTTAGAATGATTGGAAAAGATAGAACAAAGCAGTAACAAATTGATTGAAATGCAAGACTACAAAAATTCTTCGATTAGAGGCTCACCACATCAACGAGATCGCCTGCCTTTCCTCGTCTACCATGCTTAGAGGGATTCTGCACTTGTTTTCTCATATTGGACATCTGCTCAGACTTCTTCACGTAGGCACCTCCCTCCCAGTATGCCTTCAGCCGCTTCCATTGCTCAGGAAAAATATGCACTAGGCATTCAGCATCTTCTCCTGAATCAAATAATTTCTTCAACCGGTGACGTTCCGCCTTCAAAAATCTTTGCACTGTAATGCGGAAACCCTTACCGTTAAGGGGGTGCTCCAAATACTCAAAGTCCTCGTCCAAAATGGTGCGGAGTTTTTGCAAAGTTTGAGGTTTGTGGTCATTCCAGTTGATGACACTCATATCAAGTACCAAGGGAGCATACGCCCTCATGCCTTGATCCCATGCACTCTTCCCGGCAAAAGAGGTACTGATTTCACCGTTTGAGTTCACGTGGACTTCGTTCGGTTTGCGGGCACTCCCGCTTCTCTCTGCTGAAGTCTTCTCAGATTTCTGGGATTTGTTGCGCCTTGCTGAACGCTCTCTGCTGTCTGACTGACGTCTTTGACGTTTTCGACAGCTACCCAATGCTTCTTCAGTATCCTTTCCAAATAAGTCCTCTTCATTCCCTAGAAAAACAACAAAATTAGTAGAATGACACAAAATGTATAAAACAGTAAATACTATAGTCATTGAAAATTTGACTTTCCGTAAAGCAAACTCATTTCCATAAAATGTGTTTGACTCACCTTCTTTGCTGCTGTCACAATCACTTGGTTTGGAGTGCTCATACTCAGAAGTGATATCTTCAGAACTTCCATGAACAATGGTAGGTACTGTGTCTTTGCTAACAACTTCTACACTCTTACGAGTGGCCAATGGCAAACCAGTAGTTTGTCGTTCTTTCGTCTTCTTCTGCCCCGCTATTGAAGCTCCTCTGTCCATTTCACTCTATTGAAAGGAATGAACAGTTAGAACGTTGAAATTGAATGACCAACTGCTCAGACTTTGCGACTGAAATTAACCTAAGCTACAACTACACTGCAACTAATTTGCGACTTCATTGCAACTAGTGATATACAACTCAGGGTCAACCATTTTGCAACTAAGTCACAACTACAATGCAACCAACTTGCGACTGCAATGCAACCAATTTGCCACTGCAATGCAACCAACTTGCAACTACAACTACAATGCAACCAATTTGCTACTTGCGACTACATGAACAACTTCAAGTGACTTCAGACTCAGCAAAACTTAAGTGGAACGTAGACAGGGAAAATTGAACTGTGAAAGTATCAATCTCTAAGATTCTCCATCCCTTACAAGAATCCTGCAGCAGATACTGGCAGCAAGAGGATATGGCGAGACACCAAAAGCGTCAGCCTCACCAACCAACCCTAAGACCCTAAGACCCGATTTCTACAGTCGAGGCTGAGCAGTGAAAGTCGCACTTTGCAACGGCGCTTTAGGATTCAGATAGTCTTTTTCAGGAGCCTCAAGATAGCTGTTGTACATGAAGGCAGATAGTTCGAATTTGAGAATCCAAGGATCCCTTGAGGCCTTAAGTGACACCAGAACTGGAAGTTCTAAAATCCACGAGCTAAGCAATCCTCTTCGCAAATGATTCACATGACGCTGTCACCGTAAGGCAATAATTACAGAGAGACCAAGAACCCAAGCCGTTGTTGCGGTGGTTACATCTAGGTCACTAAAGCAACCTTAAATCGCAAACTGGCTAAGTCCTACCCTATAGAATCAACCCAACTATATACGACAACGGAGATCAACAAATTGCATAACAACAGATCAGAACTTCTTGCCCCAATGTCAGGCACACTCAAACGAATCAATTGACCAAGACAGACGTCTCAATCCCAAGGTTCCATACCGACAAAGATGCAAATGTAGCCACCTGTACCTTGAGGTGAGAATTCGCACGGAGCTTGCACGCTTTTGTACCCCTCAATGGCTTCACGATTCTGCAAGAGAGAATATCACCATAGATTAGTATCCAAGATCGAGCATATCCACTTCCGCACACCAAAACTGAAACCCTAAACTCCTAGACCACCAAGACCGTGTGCCCAAAGCGTGATGCGTAACGCCAGACAAGGAAACCTGTTTCCCAAAGCCTGATGCGTAACGCCAAACAAGGAAACCTGTGACAAGTACCGTGTAACAAGTACCGCAACAACTCACAATACAAGCTGCTCTTCTGCATGAATATATCTCAGAGAGGGCTTCAGTTTAATTTGTTGATAAGCCCAAGAGAGCGGAGACTTCACTACGATCGACAAGCATCTGTACAACCCACTAGTCAAAATTTGCAGGAGAGCTTGAATCCGGCCTTCCGCGAGCGGGGCAGCCTCCACTGCGTTCCTCAAGAATGCAGCGGCCCTTGCCGTGGAGTACCGACGTCGAAGAACAAGGAAAGGGTCTCTTGGCTCTCTCAAGAAGCTCGGCTCTCTCAAGAAGCTCGGTGTGCCCAGGACGACACCACCACTGCTACAGTACTATGTCTACAAACAGTCTTCCCTGTTCTCGCCCAAGAAAATTATGTACCCCACGAATCTGCAAGACGGGACATCGCCACACATAAAAAACTGCAAGTCGAGCATAATCACTTCTGCAATTCAAAACTAAAATACCAGACCAGACCTGAGCAAATGATTCACAAGACACTCTGTCATCCTAAAGCAATAATTATAGAGAGACCAAGAACCCAAGCCGTTGTTGTGGCGCACTAGATCACTTGCCCATGGCAAGGCAATCGTAAATCGCAAACTAGCTGAGCCTCCTGCCCTGTACTATCTACCCAACTAATTAAGACAACGGAAATCAACAAGATGCATGACAACCGATCAGAACTTGCTTGCCCCAATGTCAAGCAGACTTAGTTCTGAGCATTTGCTAAACTGAAAGGCAGGAAGAGAAATTCCAGTTTGGCTCACCAACCCCAACCTCAACATCAGCAACGTCCAATGAACACAATGAAACTCAACTTCAGCAGAGACAAAGAATCATGTATGACTAGTAATATCCTCAAGTCTGTCCAATTGCTTGTCTGATTTCATACCTCCTTCCCGACCTTCAGCACCAATAATTCCAAGGTCTGCCGCTTCCAATTTTAGAGAGAAGAAGTTCAATTCAGTCCACACAAAAGTTCCACATATGTATCCCTGTCTTGAAATCTTCCGCTCCCCGTTAACTGAAAATGATCTCCTCATGTTTTTCGGAAACCCCTCCAAATTGCCCAGCCCTCACGGTTCTGAGAGAAAAAAACACTCATTAGTTCCCTGCATCAACCACCGCCGACGTATGGAGCCTTAATATTTAGCTTCAGTCAAAAAAATAATGGCCTTCTGCTCCCTTGCATCTATGTCTACTCGATTCGTCACACTGCTCAACCCGGAACTCTCAAGCCACCAAGCACAAAGGAAAGAACAACTGCAGCGCTTGACCTCAAGTTATTCAACAACTTCAAATGACTTCAGATTCAGAAAACTGGACTGGAACGGAGTCCCCTAAACCCTCAAATGTGAAAGTATCAATCTCTAATATTCTCTAATCCCGTACACACTCTTCTAAAGGCAGCAAGAAAGCTGCAACAGATATTGCAACTGAAGAAAAATCCTAAACCTGAACCACAACATCGTACACCCTAAACCCCAATATCTGAGCTTCCCCCTCCAATCGAGTAAACCTCCAACTCCAGCAGAAACCCTAAACCCACAACGCCCACAACTTTCAACATATCCAAAGAACTTCCAAATTTAACTTCAATGTACAGAAAAATATATCATGCTGCAGTGAGGAATTGAAATGTGGAAGTTCGGCTTACCTGGCAGTGGAGACTCAGCGAGCGGACAGGTAAATCTGGGAGGGAGACGACATGGCGAGACCCAACCAACCAACCGTAAGCCCCGATTTCTATAGTCGAGGTTGAGTATTGCAGCCGCACCCTGCAACGGTATTTCAGGGTTTTGATGATCTTCTCCAAGAGCACTCGGGCAGTACAGCTGCGGTACAATTCGCACAAAAACAACGGTGTTTTAAGAATCCAGGGTTTAGATGAGGCCTTAAGTGACAATAGCAGAACTGGAAGTTCTAAAATCCACGGACCTAGGAATCCTCTGCGCCCCTCAAAATGGTGTCTGTCCTGCACCAAAACCACGAACCCCTGCTTATCCGAGAATCCCGGCAAAGGACAGCCTCGAATCGAACGAGAATTCACGACAACGAGAGATTAGGGTTCAGTTTAAACCGTTTGCACCACCAGTGGGCTGATCTATATTCTTCGTCGTAGGAGCGGCCAAATTCTCAAAGAAATTCCAGAAGTTGACAAGAAATTAACAAAAAACTGACGAATTCCCAGGAAACACAAGCATCCAAATTCCCAAGCGGATGATCGCTCCAGCAGCGGCGAAACAAGAAAAGGGAGTCTGACCTTGGCAGGCAGGCACTTGAGAGAGCTCGTTCCTTGCTAACTGAATTTAGACGGGCTCAAGCAGGGTTTGATTCATTTCATCTACGTTAGTGAAGGAAGAAAGCGCCGGATCTTTCACTGGTGTGATGAGCCAACTTTCATCCACGGGCATGAATGAAACATCATGGAAATACCGCTTCTACCCCTGAAGACTCCAGAGCACCGTCGGAGAAGGCAAGGCCGCCTCTTGGAGAGAAGTTCGCTCGAGGCGTTGCTGTAGGCAACCTCCGAAAGCGACTCATATCTTTCACAGCAGAAGAAGTAACATTATGCGCTTTGTTCTCATTTTGTGTCATGATTTTCTGTGTTCTTCTAAAGATTCAAGGCTATTTGAGAAGGTTTAGGGTTTCTAATAGAAGGCTACCTTACTTGGGGGTCTTCTTATGTTAGTTTAGTACTCCATCTCTAGGGTACTTCTGCATTCTTGAAGCAACTGTAGTCACTGCGCAAGATTGGAGGTCTATCAAGGGGGATGGATACAGGAAATGACCACGTACTAGTCGGACATAGACTCTGGGTGAGAGAGTATCGCCGAGCTACGTTGTTAAATTTGCAAAGATTGAATTGCCCGTGTTGTAAATGTAAGGGCGCCAGGAAGTTCAGTGTTTCCAAAGTGGGGCAGCATCTACTTCGATATGGGAGGAATTCAAATTTTAGGGTGTGGCGAGGACTTGGGAGTAGGGAGACATTAGATGAAGAATGGGAGGCTGATTTCTGGAATTCAACAAGAAGTCAAGAAGTACAAATTGATAATGAAGTGGACACTAGAAACATGCTCTCCAATGTGTTCCAAGACTTCAGAGACTCAGAGACCATGGAAGAACAGGTACATGACACAGAGGCTATGGAAGAACGACTACATGACACAGTAGTGGAGGCCTTTACAGTAACAGACCGCGTAAACAACGAATGCATTTGTAGAGCAAGTGGGGGTACGGCAAATTCTGCTGAAAATGAAGGAGCTGAAGCGGAGGTCGAAAATGCGTTGCCACAGGAAGAACCCATAGGTGATACCAATGAGCAGCCAGAGCTTCAAGGTCAAATCAATTCTGATGCTCACATCTTGGAAGAGGCTTTGCATCCACTATATGAAGGTGCTCAATGTACTAAATTGGCAGCCACCATTCTTATCATGAATGTGTGTACTGTCCATGGGGTGAGTAACAACTTTGCTGATGAATTGTTTACTCTTTTGGAAGGACACATCTTGCCACAATGCAATACGTTGCCTAAGAATTACTACGCAGCTCAAAGACTAACAGGGAAATTAGGATTGGGTTATAATAGCATCCATGCATGTGAGAAAGGATGTGTACTCTTCAGAGGCGATTTTAGAGAGCTTACACGTTGTCCAAAGTGTAATGGTCTAAGATACAGGGATGAGATTAGGAAGAAGTTCCCAGTGAAAGTGTTGAGGCACTTCCCTATCATCCCAAGATTGCAGCGCATGTTTCGTAGCCCAGAACTCTCGAAATTGTTACTGTGGCATTCAGAGAATGGAAGTAATTGTCCAGGGGGAGACAATTTAGTGCGACATCCATGCGATTCAAAAGCATGGCGCCACTTTCACGACAATGTGGATCCAAGCTTTGATGAAGACTCTCGAAATGTCCATTTTGCTCTGGCCGCAGATGGAGTGAATCCATTCAAGCAGAACAAGTCAAGTTGGTCTACTTGGCCAGTAACCTTGCTAAATTATAATTTGCCCCCTTGGTTGTGCACCAAAAAATTCTTCATGATGTTAGCTTTGTTGATTCCTGGAAAGCAATCTGTAACAGCGGAAGTATTTGATGTGTATCTAGAACCCTTGGTGGATGAATTGTTGGAATTGTGGAAAGGAGTGCCAGCATATGATGTTGTACAAGAAGTTGGTGCTCGTTCTTTCAACCTTAGAGCAGTTCTTATGTGGACAATACATGACTATCCTGGATACGGCACTGTAGGAGGATTTGCACACCAAGGATATGCAGGGTGTGCATGGTGTGGTGTTGACTTAGGAGCAGAGCATTCAACGGAGCTATGTAAAGAAATTTATCAAGGGACTTGTAGATGGTTACCTGCTGATCATCCTTATCGCTCGGAGCTTATGAAAGATCACTTTGATGGGCGATTGGAAACACGAGGAAAACCCAAAGTTGTATCTCTGGAGGAACAACTGGAATATGCGGAGCAGTATAAGTCATGGAAGGCAGCAGAGAACAGAGAAGGTGCTCCAGGGGATCCGTCCAAATTGCATGGAGTAAAGCGGACTAGCATTCTTTTCAAATTGCCTTATTGGAAGGTGAGATCCTCAAGTCTTTCAAGTAAAAGGACTAAAAAGCACCCGTGGGTTACTCGCAACCTAAGTTCTCGAAGTGAAAGTGTTCAGTAGAATAGTGGGATGTCAAGTGTTCTATAGTTGCATATTAGTTGTAATGCAGTTGCATATTAGTTGTGTCATAGTCGCATATTAGTTGTGCTGTAGTTGCATATCAGGTGTGCCGTAGTTGCATATCAGTTGTGCCGTAGTCACATATTAGTTGTGTCATAGTCACATATTAGTTGTGTTGTAGTCGCATAGCAGCCGTGCAATATTCGCATAGAAATTGTGCTGCATTGGTTTTGAGCAGTGGTAGCACAGTGTTTGTCATGAGCGTCTGTAGTCGCCATTGAAGCATTTACAATCAGCTTTCAATAAATGTGATATCCTACCAAAGTAGCAAAGCATTTTTTTGGGAAGATTTAAAGTGATTAGAAAAACATCTGGGATGCAGATATGTCTACATACTGTTTGTCTTTGTCTTCTATCAATCCAAAACTAACTGCAGAGTACTATTCATGTGTCCAGAGGCTTCTTATCCGCTACACGCTGGATGTCATGCATTGCGAGATGAATCTTGCAAAGAATTTCTTAAAAACAATAAGCGGGAAAAAGGATACTGTGAAGGTGCGACGAGATCTTCAAAGAAGAGGTATACGAAGGCATTTGTGGTTGACACCAAACCCTCGCAGAGCTGATAAGATGTTGAAACCAAGTGCAGGGTATGTGCTATCAGAGAAAGAGTATGAGCAGTTTACAGACATTATTGCATCTGTGAAGCTTCCTTCAAGATACTCCTCGGCATTTGGTAAGCATATGAAGGCTAAAAAATTTGGAAGCCTCAAATCGCATGACTATCACGTGTTAATGCAACAATTGATGCCATTGGCTATGAAGGGTTTATTGAAACCTGGGCCACGTATGGCCATCATGCGGATGTGCAAGGTGTTTAGGAGAATATGCACAAAAGCTTATAATCCAGCAGATTTTGAGTCCCTTCAATTAGATGTGGCTGAGACTATGGCACTATTAGAGATGGAATTCCCACCGTCTTTTTTTGACATGATGACACACCTTCCATATCACTTGGTTCAAGAACTTGACTTGTGTGGGCCTGTCAGTACAAGGTGGATGTACCCAGTTGAAAGGTATATGAAAACATTGAAGAATTATGTTCGGAGCATGGCTAGACCAGAGGCTTGCATGGCAGAAGGATACGTGAAGGAAGAAGGTCTGGGCTTTGTGACAGAGTATTTGCAAAGATTTGATTTGGTCAAGAGACGCGTGTGGGATGCAGAAGAAGAGTTTGGCGATGCTGAAGAAGTTCTAGAAAGTGCAGGTCGGCAGTTCGTGATGCCTACTACGCTACGGGATACAGCGCACAATTATGTGTTGAACAACGTTGCCGTTTTGGAACCACTCATCAAGTAAGTTGCAGTAGTATCATCATCTTATACAACCCAATTAGTGGAACAAAGTTATGTAAGTGTTTGCCGCAACTGCTTTCAGTAGCACAGAGGCAAGTAGAATGCAACTAACATGCAACTACAATGCAACTAGAACGCAATTACATTGCAACTAGAATACAACTAACATGCAACTACAATGCAACTAGAACGCAACTACAATGCAACTAGAATACAACTAACATGCAACTACAATGCAACTATAATGCAACTACAGTGGAACTAGAAAGCGAGTACTGTGCAACTAAAACCGCAACAAGGACACTGCGACTCTTTTGTGCAACTATTGTAACTACACAATATCTGAGGTAGTCATAATTTATCACAGCCGACCAAAATGTCTGAGGTAATCAAAGGTAACTTGAACAAAATACTTGAAGAGTTGTAGTAGTTCCTACATGTCAAATTTTGATAGTGTTGGCTTTAACTTCTTTCATACGCGTGCAGGAAGTGGAAGGAAGAATGTCAGATAGATCCACACACAGCACCCCTTGAGGTGTGGATACAAACGGCTGTTTGCAACAATGACAGCGGTACACAGACTCCTGAGGACAGAGATAGGATGTTATTAGCCAGGAAACCATCACAGAAGGCACTTCGATATTCTCGTATGAAAGCTTTTGGAAACCATTTCAGAGTGGAAGACAACGCCTCCAACCAATTGCAGACATATGATTGTGGTGTTGCATCTGTGTTCCAAATTCCAGCCTCTGATCTTAGAGATGTCTCTAGTGACTCCTATGTTGGAGTGGTGAAAGATATATTGAAACTAGATTATGGGCCTGTCAGCAACCCTGTGATATTAATGCGGTGTGAATGGGTGAAGAAAACAGACAATCGAGGAAATCCGACATACATTAGAGATGAGGCTGGATTTCTTGTAGTAAACTTCCGCCACAAAATGAGCAGGATGCTGGATCCTTTTATATTTTCAAGCCAGGCAACCCAAGTTTTTTTTGCTGATGATGTAAAGAAAGAGGGTTGGAAAGTAGTACTACATAAAGAAGCCCGTGCTCGACGAGAATTTGTGGACACATCATATGTGTTCGTCAACACCACTGTACAAGCTTCTGGTTTAGCTACTCCAAAGGATGTGCCTCCTCTACCTGCTATCCCGTCTTTAGTCGGAGCCATAGAGTTATCTGAGGAGGACAATCTCTTAGCATCAGCTGGATATTGAAATTATTAGTAGAAAATGTTTCCTACTTTGAAACTAGCTTTGCAGTGTTTTTCAATTCAAATACAGTTAGTGCACAACTGCATGCATATGTGCATACTCTCCATTAATGGGTTTAGGCAACTAGAAATGAAACAGACCATTACAGATTGTAGAACTTCTAATATTATAAAGCCATACTTCTTTGGTCTATTCAAGTGTATGCAGTAACTAGTTGTGGATGATCTTCATGCATGCACATGTTAGGTTGCATCCCACAATGAACTTATGGTGAACATTTGGTCACAACTATATGGCAAAACGAGGTTGTGACTACAATTTATAAACAGCAAGTTCCACAGCATTTCGACTGAACTCAGACTACTACGTTTGTCTTGGAGTCAAATTTTAGTGATTTTGTAGTTGAATTCTAGTCATTCTGCAGTTGCATTCTTGTTGTTTCCTAGTTGCATTTCAGTGATTTTGTAATTGAAGTCTAGTCATTCTGCAGTTGCATTCTTGTTGTTTCCTAGTTGCATTTCAGTGAACTTCTAATTGCATTCTAGTTGACATGGCAATTGCAATACAGTTGTTTTCTAGTTGCATCCCAGTCGCTTTGTAGTTGTAGTCTATTGCAGTCCAGTCGTTTGTTAGTTGCAGCCCAGAAGTTTGTTAGTTGTAGTGCAGTCGTTTGTTAGTTGCAGTGCAGTTGTTTGTTAGTTGCAGTCCAGTCGTTTGTTAGTTGCATTTCAGTCATTTGTTAGTTGCAGTGCAGTCGTTTGTTAGTTCAGGTGTAATTGGCGCGATTGCCGTTTGACAGCGTGGAGTCCACGCAAAAAGTAGTTGTCCACGTAGAGAACTAGCGGATGTAGAATACCTTCTGTTACTTCTTCGTAACCCCACTGTTCGTTATGCAACTACTTCGCGACTAATACTGCAACTAGGTGCAAATACAGAGGGACGCAGTTGCATATTAGTTGCATGTTAGTTGAAATTCAGTTGCATAGGCCCGTAGTTGCATCACAGCGGGTTACGAAACCCCCCTTTTCCTTCTAGTGTCTCCATCAAAATCAACAGTGAGACAATACACAATGTGGAGCCACATCAACTAGTCAAAGACATAGTTGAAGAAAGCTTCCGCCGGGGTTTTGAGTTTGAACTCACACAAGTGCAAAAATCTGTAAGCGACACCTACGGTTGGCTCACCACAACCTCCCCCGAACAGCTGACCAAAATCAAGAAGCACAAGATTGCAATTCTAGAGGAGCTTCTCCAACCCGTCATCAAGAACCCCAACCAACTGACTCGTGAGGAGGTAATCAAACGCAACTGCCTTGTGCTTATTGTCAAAGGACTCAATCTCACGAAGTCTACAGATCAGATGCCAAAGAGCTTACAAGACTATATGGGTGAGAAGAATATTGTCTCTATCTTCTACCCACGCCAGAAAGGAGACACCCACAGCGGCATCGCCAATGTCGAGTGTCTCAATGCAGCCGTTTACAAACAACATCTCAAGAAACCAACACGACTTCATTCCAAGTAGGTAGAATTTCAACCTCACCCCAACTCTCTTGATGGCAGCGCTAAACCTAATGAAGAAACACTAAAGCTCTTAGGTTTTCAAGACATCAACACTGCTCTTGCCGGGACAGTTCAAGCATTACAAAACACGGCGGAAGCGGCAACAACATCAAAGCCACACATGAGTAGGGAAGAACTATCTACTCTAGTCAGTGATGTTGTTTCTAAGGAGAACTCAAAACTCCGTGTTGAGTTCCAGTCAGACATGACTCAACTCAAAGATGAACTTAGAGTTGAAACCCATCACTATGTAGACAAGATTGACTATGAGCTCAGAGGTGCACTAACCAACTTAGAAGCAATTCTAAGCCAAGGCATGCACGTAGTGAAGAACCTAGCCCGCCCCGCCATTACCGCACCTGAACCTACCCACCCACCAAACTAGGTTGGACTTACAACGCCATCACCCATAAATAGAGTACCTTAGACATATACCTTAGTAGTGCAATACATTCCTTGCTCCCTATTATGCTGTATTACATTTTCTGGCAATTTTATCTCCCTATCTCTTTCTTTCACCTCTTTGACAAATTTGTTTATCTATATCCTCTTTCATTGACAATTCTATCTCTCTATCATTTTGCATCTCACTTTTTCTTGACAAATCTACTTATCTACCATCCTAAATCTCACTCTCCCTTGTCAAATGTTATAAATTTATCTCTCCACAAGCATAAGTTTGACTATATCCCAACCAAGTACTTCAACAAATCCCACACAAAATCCATACAAATCTTGCAAACAATCTTATTATACCCACACAAATATAGATACTACTATGAAAATACAAAATTATATAATAACACAAACATTCATATACATCCAAATAGACAACAACATACAACACCAAAATACAAAATCAAAATCTATATAACCAATACAAATATCCAAACATCCACTACACATCAACTACAAACAACAAAACTCAAAATAAAAATCTCCCTTCTAAACAAACCAACGCCCAATAATATAATTACAACTAACTTGATAAATCCAAAAACAATTCTCATATCAAAAATAAATAACAATAATACAAAGAACACCAACACAAAGCCGACAACTAGAATGTACAACAAAAATAAGCAAACAACTCTAGTTGCCATTCTAACTATAAAGATAAGATGGTACTTATTTACAACACCCACTACCAGACACCACCATCCACAGCTTCTAATAATGTCTTCAGAACACAAACATCCAAATCAAACTTGGCCTAACGACCTCACTCTACATAAACTATTTAAACTATCAAAGACAACAATTACAAACTATAAAGTTCACATAAACACTAAACATATCTTCTACAAAACATATACCAATATAGGTCAAATGCAAAAAGCTTACAACAACCTCAATTTGTATAATATATTTATAATATACATCCCATACGCTATGGGCAATATCAACAAACAACATACAACTAATACTAAATCCAATACAATACTCCCCACACCACTAATAGAACAGAAGCATTACTATCACAACCACTGCTATCCAAACAATAACCACAAAAAGCTTCCATTGCACCTAATACTTCTCTTATGTGGGGATATAGAAACTAATCCAAGATCCATGCCCAATATACTCACAACACACCCACCCGCACATAAAAATAGATGGAAAATGTATTTTATACCATGTACAATCAAACTACAACCCGAATATCAACATTTAGCAACACAATTTTGCACCTACACTAAAAAACACACACACTCAGCATAACGACACAACCACAAACTACCCACACCTATCACAATACATCTATCAAAACCAACACCACCCACCCCCAAGAATTCTCTTTGCCCTCATTATTACAATTAGCCCACAATTAGAGACATGCAATCATCTACTATCACAAACCCTAACCCCAGACTGGACCACGTCCCTACTTGAGAGACTAGCCCTTCTACAAAACCCACCAGAAAGACACATTATAACACCACACCCATACACACAGTTCAAAAATACAAATGACAAACTCATAGAACCCCCCAACTCCATCCATAAAGAAATATATAATTTTATTGCACAAACAAGTGAACCACCTACTCTCCAAATGATGATCCACAAATTTCCATACGTCCCTAAAAACTTAATCATACAAACATTAAAATGTAATGACACTCTTGAAGAATACTCCCACCCCCCTCTACTAACCAATACACCCAGCACACATACAACAAATATACAAACAACCAACTACAATACGTAGTTTGGCTGGGGCGGCACATATGTTAAAAGATAACGCAGGTGTCCTAAGATGAGCTCAACGAGAACAGAAATCTCGTGTGGAACAAAAGGGTAAAAGCTCATTTGATTTTGATTTTCAGTACGAATACAAACTGTGAAAGCATGGCCTATCGATCCTTTAGTCTTTCGGAATTTGAAGCTAGAGGTGTCAGAAAAGTTACCACAGGGATAACTGGCTTGTGGCAGCCAAGCGTTCATAGCGACGTTGCTTTTTGATCCTTTGATGTCGGCTCTTCCTATCATTGTGAAGCAGAATTCACCAAGTGTTGGATTGTTCACCCACCAATAGGGAACGTGAGCTGGGTTTAGACCGTCGTGAGACAGGTTAGTTTTACCCTACTGATGCTCGGTGCCGCAATAGTAATTCAACTTAGTACAAGAGGAACCGTTGATTCACATAATTGGTCATTGCGTTTGGTTGAAAAGCCAGTGACGCAAAGCTACCATGTGTAGGATTATGACTGAACGCCTCTAAGTCAGAATCCATGCTAGAAGCGGCGCTTTCTACCTCCCCGGTTGTTACCCGACTACTAGTAGGGGCGCGCATGCGCCCCCAGAAGCATGTGTCAAGAGCTCCCCCACGCCGGCAGAACATCCCGGCGTGGGTGCTTTGCATTCAATTTCAGACGATTGGGGAGATGAATCCTTTGCAGACGACTTAAATATGGGACGAGGTATTGTAAGTGGTAGAGTAGCCTTGCTGCTACGATCTACTGAGATTCCGCCTCACCGTCCCAACGATTTGTTATCCCCTTCACACTCCAAGAGTCCAGGGTAGAACGAAAGACAAGAGGAAAAACACAACGGCAAAACACTTAGAAAAATTTCCGGAACCCTCGCGCACCAGGAGTCACGCACCAAGGCATCATCACATGGAATACTTCATCAATCAATACAGCTCTACCAAGCCTCCAAGAACTAATATCACACACACCAACCACTCCCGCAATAATCACACTTCAAGAAACCAAAATAACAGCAACAAAATCTACACACTACATTCAAAATATATTTCCACAATATAAACTCATATTCAACAACACAACTGCACTAACAAGATGCCTACAACAAAGAAAACCATATACTCCAGGACGTGGTGGACTCCTCACCCTCATACATAAAAAATATGCATATCCTGGGAACATCACCAAAATCCCAACTCCAGCAGAATTCTCACCATACTTACAAATCATAAAAATTATCAATCACCCTCTAAAACCATGGTTACTACTCCATATGTATATGCCTTCACACATAGATGATTTACAATTGATACCAAAAATTCAACAAAATATAACCCATCAAATCTCCCTACATCCAAAACACACCTACATTTTGTGTGGCGACTTTAACAGAGACATTGCCCTCATTGGTAGATAAAACGAACTTAACATAACTCCCCCACAAACAGAAGACATAGAATGGCGTACATTTATAGATAACCTACACCTCACTTACATACCAACTAATAGCTCATTTTCTAGACAAGGTGGTCAAAACTATACCCAAACTAGCCTAATAGATGGATACTACATAAATACATCCAATACTGCTCTATATACAGCAACCACAAGCCATAACCATAATCTAAACTTAGACCATTCACCTACAACATTACATATACCGCCAAACACACTACTCGCACGTCCCATATCATCAATACAAAATAAACCACCAAGAATTTTAAATCCTATTCCACAAAAAAACATAGAACAATTCAACACACAATTCTTTGAAGAACACACACTCCACATCAATGAACTCACCAACACTCTCACAAATGAATACCTAACAGATCAACAATGGCACATGACATGTATTGCTTTCGATCACCTCATACACAATATATCGAATAAAATACTTGCAACTTGTAGCGCACCACCAATTCCCCTCCTAACAAATCGTACATCATAACAAGGTGGTTTCTTACCAAGAAAACTACAGAAAAAATGGAAAGCTCACCTCTCTACTTACCATCTCATTAGAAAAGCAATCTACATAATAAAAAATACAACAAATTGGGCAATACACCCAATAATAGAGGAATTGCAAAACCAAACCCATGTTCACATCCCACCACCTGCAATCCACGAATACAACCTACAAGACTGGATTAAAGCACTTGCCAAATTAGCCAAAACTGCAAACATACAAGCCCATAAAATTACTACGCAATATACTCAAACTTGTATTAAAAAAGCACTCTCAAAATATAGACAACTATACGAAAAAAGCCCCCAAAAAATTTAATAAAAGAGTGTTCAAAAATCTTAACCCACCTCCGCTAGACTGCATCATGGACAAACATAATACCTTGCTAACCAATCTTGAAGACATTGCCAATGAAATACACATCCAACAATCAATTAGTAACAGACCCACAATGCCAACATGTTATTACCTACCGGAACACCCACCGCATTGTACATGTGGAGTGCGCCAGTACCCATGGCATGACTTAGATGGACTTATCATAGACAAACGGGGGTCCCCAGACACCCTTCTACACCAATACTTCTGCAAAGAAATATATGACATATGTCTAAAACACCTAGCCAACAACAAAACACTAGGACCCGACGCCATTCCAAATGTAATCCTAAAAAATATGCCACAATGCTTCCACAACCTACTTTTCCTATTTTTTAAACATTGTTATAAACAAAAACAAATCCCAGCATCCTGGAAAACCAGTCTCACCATACTATTCTATAAAAAAGGGGACCCATGCCAATTATCAAATCACAGGCCTATTGTGCTTGCAAATACTATCTACAAATTCTTCACTAGCACTCTTACTCTAATCCTCTCCGACTATGGCGAAAAACACCAAATACTACATGATAGCCAAGAAGGATTCAAAGTAGAACGAAGCACATCAAGACAATTACAACTCCTCATCGCAGCTCTAGAAGACGCACAATTCACAAATCAAGATATTTATCTACTATACATAGACTTCAAAAATGCCTTTGGTTCCATAGATCACGCAAGACTTCTAGCTATAATGATAGATCTAGGATACCCTAAAGATGCGGTAGCATTAATAGGAAATATTTATTCAAACTCCACCATGATATTTACTGGAGAATATTTTGGTAAAACCAAACCAATACCTATACAAAGAGGAACCATCCAAGGTGACACACTAAGCCCCTATCTTTTTCTTATCTTCCTAGAACCACTACTTAGATGGCTACAAAGCGGCAATAACGGCTACAACTTTGGTACATCCAGAATAACTATTAGTTCTGCTGCATATGCAGATGACCTAGCAGCTACATCAAATAACCTCCTATCACTCCAATGTCAACTAAACAAGTTAGATAAATACTGTAGATGGGTTGGCATGGACTTGGGAGTACCAAAATGTGCTATCACAGGATGCCCAAACAAATCAAAAACTAAACCCGACACCTTCAAAACTCAAATTCAAGCCAAAAACATTCATTATAGAAATCAACCAATACTGGTCCTACACCAAAATGAACCTTACACATACCTCGGTATACAATTGGTCCCCTCATTAAAATGGAACTTATAAACACACATCACCACAAAAAAAATAATAGACCAATGCACTAAACTCACAAACTGTCCAACCACAATAAAACAAAAAATCAACATAGTAGATACTGTAATAAGAGCTGGCATAGCCTATAGTTTCTTTGTAGTTCCATACTTACTACCAACAATCAAAAAATTAGATAAAAAGATCATAAGCATCCAAAAAACCATATGCAGACTACCAAAATGTACTGCAAATGTAATAGCACAACTTCCACATGAACTATTTGGCCTTGAAGCCTTTTCACTTACAAACGCATATCTTCAATGCATTAGTGAATAACTTCGAAACGCCCTAAATAACCCAGGAAGACTAGGAATAATCTATAGAGGACTCATTCACCATATCCTAGCCAAATATGGAGGTGCAAAAAACATTCCTAGAATCAAACAACAAGATTGTATTAGATCGCCTACAATACAAACTTTATTTCTTCTCAAACATGAAGCAGGCATCCACCTCAAAAACATAAAAGAAAGCTTTCAAATACATGCAACAGAACTTGAACAAGAATGGTTGTCACAAACCACTCTCATTTTACCCCACATAAATCCCAAACTACCCCTTACAATGTTACATAAACTTCTATTACACAATATATACAAAATTAAACATATCACACTCCCAAATGGCACTAATCTAATGTCACCGAAAGATTTCAAAACATACTACCCAACCACAACCAAAATAGATAAAAACACTTTGAATATGGCAGAACAACTTTTTTGTTACTCAAGGTGTACACCTCAGTGTCCAAACCCTTGCCAAAGACACCCAACAATCCAAACTCTCAAAGCACAATACATATCTGACAACCGCGATCTAACCCCTAGAACCTCAAACAATCCTCAACTCACACCACCAACATAGATACTACAGCCGCAAAGTCCACTTCTACATATTCAGAACAATCCACTCAAATTCCCCATACATACTATAACAAACCACAAAACCATGGAAATAAAAGACAAATACAAAATTTCCAAAAAAATAACTTTTGAAACCTATTCTAGATATTAGGTTAATATCAATAATAGTTCTTACTTCAAAGGTTTTTATTAGTTATTGGTTCAAAAAATAACTTCAAAACAACTACAAAATAACTAGAATGCAACTAGAATACAACTACAAAACAATTAGTATGCAATTAGGATACAACTACAAAACGACTAGGAAACAACTACTATCATTTTGTAGTTGCAGTCATTTCCTAGTCGTTTTTTAGTTGCAAAAAAAATGTGTTTTGCAACTGCAAATTGACAAGGTGGATTCCATAGAGTGTAGAGTTCTTGACATTGACAACTGTGATGAATATTGGATGGAAAATAGCTCACATTCATTCTAAATTTGAACTCAAGTATAATTCTCGTAATCCTACAGTTCATTTTACAACTGCTTTGCAACTATTGCAACTAAAACAATACATCATACTTCATTCTACGACTACTTTGCGATTAAAATTATGTGCAGATGATGTAAAATAATGCCGCAAAACAATGAAGTAAGATTTGGTGCAAATAGAGAGGATTTTAGTTGCAAGATAGTTGTGTAGGACACTAGTTGCATGTGAGGTGGTTGCGGCAGACATGTTTTTTTTCTAGTGAAAGTTGACGCAAATCCTCGCCTACATAGCCAAAATTCTAGCTACCAATGCCCTTCAAGATCTGGCAGATAGGTAACCTCTACCTGAGCACCCAAGCAAGGTAAAGATCATGTCTGAGGTAAGCCTACAAAACAGAAGATAAACTTGAAACTAATGAAAGGAAGTGTCAGCAAGGAAATGCAACACTTGCAAACAAATGCTATTTGTCCCCACATTATCCATTTTATAAATAAAAGATTGTGATGTAAATAGAAAACAAACCTTTTTTCTCTCTGGACTCGTGAGACGGCCTTGAGCTTGATCCACTTCATTCGTCAAAAATCACAATTTTGAACTTATAAATCCTCACTAGAAATTAAGGATTAAGCAATTTACTACCAAACCCTAAAAATCACTCTAAAAATTCCATGCCTCCCTGTTTCAACACCAGACCATCAATGTCCGCATTTACAAACTTGATAATTGCACAAATTTTGCAATAATGAATAAACCTTAGGATCGACCAAGGTACAATATGAATAAATTGCGTCCAAGCATGCCTCGTTCCTATTGGCTTGCAAGAGCAATCGCGTCCAAGCATGCCTCCGGCAACTACGTGAAATTTGCAAACACGCCGGCCATCTTCCGGTGGATTCCGCACGTCTCGCTCATTCGGTGGGCGTTTCAAGCTTTGGCAATCAACGAGTTCATGGGGCTGAACTTTGAGGCAAAGAACTCGTTTGATTTGCAAGATGCAGAGCACCAGGAACAAGCTTAAATGGGAGCACACTCTAACAAAGCAAGCCAGGTCCAGCTTTGATGCCCTAATACTGAAGCCAAGCTCTAGGCCGCGTGCACTGATCAACGCCGCGATGAGGGTTGATCTGGACCATCGGTGCTTAGGATTTAGGGCTCTGTTGTTAGTAAAAAATGCATTCACAAATGAATCTTATAAGTTACTAGTGTGTCCTACGACAATGCTACAAAATGTTTTTAAATTTTATCATACATTAAAACTTTGAAATTCAATAATTTTTACACTATAGTAAAAAAAGGTTGCATTCTTAATACAATTAAAAAATTCACTTACACAAAAGAATACAAGGGCTTTGTTTTGTGGCCTTTGGACACATGACATGGAAGTTACAAGTTTTCTAAAATAAATTATAATTCAATTCAATTTCTAAATGCATAACAACTTTGAAACTCAATAACTTTCACTTCCTAGATCCAAACATCACAAAACAAAGCTTGTGCACCCTTCCATGCAAAGAGATTTTGAGCGTTACCAAAAGTACTACTAAACACCTCACAATTTGTTACATCTCTTCATAAGAAACAAAAGAAACAAAACAAAACAAAACAAAACCTTACAGAAGGTATAGCTGTTTCAAGAAGATGTTCAGATTGCCCAAAAAACAAGACTGTTTATAACTTCTACACTACTAATCCAAATTGAATAAATAGAAGCTTTTCACACACAAAAAAAATTGTTTTGTAAGAGAAAAAAAATTTAATTTTTATTTTAGTTTTTTGTGGAATTCTTTTTGCCTACAGAGTATAAATTTGGGCTTTGGGGGATATAACTTTTGCTTCCAAAAATCAAGTGAAATAAAAATTATATTCCCACAAATCTAATAAAAAAAATTTCATCTTATACAAAAAATTCAAAAAGTTTCACTATAAATTGAGGTCACATGAATCGTCCTCAAATCCAAACCAGATATCTTCTAAAGGACAATGGGCTTGTAGGGATCAAATGAATTTTCTTGTGAATTTTTAATTTAATTTTCTAATCTCTAAGATCTAATATATTAGAGACTCATTTTTAAAAGCCCTCAACAGTATAATAAGTCAAGATTGCAATGGACACCCTATAACCATCATTTTATGTATTAATT